>OZ023269.1:56417078-56637078 GCA_964006375.1 Tillus elongatus
AAAGATCGCCAACAGCAAACATACAATATTTAGTTTATTTTTTGTAGCATTTTTCTCTAAAAGCTATACAGTTTGTATATTAATGTCAGTTTGAGGCACAAATGTTGGCGGAACGAAGGAACTAACTTTAGAAATTAAATATGCGGTGTAAGTTGGTGTATTTTAAATATGGTTTCAGTTTTTTTTTAATGATATGGTAGATTGCAAGTGAGTGGTTTAGCTGTGCTTGTGTTTCAGTCTTATTCTGAGGGCTAAGCTAACATTTTACTATAAGGAACAAGCACTTTCAGATTTAAAAAAAATCTAAAAACCCTCCGTGCAGTAAACTGCAAATTTACCGAAATTACATTCGTCTTCTTCGCCTATAATATATTTTTCAGATAATATAGAATACAGCGTTAAATTCAATGAGTTGTCTTGCATTTTTACTTCTTCTTTATCTTTATATTACATATGTATATAAACACAAAATAAGTATAATTAAGGGGGGCCCATAATTAGCATTGAGGCAACACAAACGTGGAAAGTAGAGAAGTTATCTAGAGCGGGTCAACGGGCATGATTTCATCATCATGTCACAGTAGTATTCTGATCATCAAAAATACTTCTAACTGTATGTACACAAAAAATAGTAAAATGCATTCATCAAATCTAATTTAAAAAAAAAACAGTTTCGCAATTTGTTAAGAGGTTAAGATGTGATGAAACGTGAAACTCACTGTACTGCAGCATAATATTATTATCTTGCGACTGTACTCACCACATGACGTCATGCGCCTGACAGTGCAAAAATAGTGCCGCAAATAAAATCATAACTTCCTTATAGCTGTGAGAATCTACTCTCCTCAGAAAGACATTCTCATGAAATGAATTTAGGATCCATTACTTGACCACAAATAAAACATTTATTCGTACTCCTGTACCCGTTAACTTCTAAAACATTATATTACTCGAGTTTTAACGAAAAAATGTCAATTTTCACCAAATTACCCCTCATTTATCGCTACTCCCTGAAGCGATCTTACCCAAAAACAATTCAAGCGTTCCTTTGTCGGGTACTAACTGGATACCAAATTTGAAGGTGATATCTCAATTCCTTCCACAGTTATTGCGCCTACTAACAGACAGACGTACAGGTCGACAGACCCACCGACTAAAAATTTTTGTTCCAGAGTGAAGTTTTCTATATGCTTTGAGACTGTTTTGTCTTTTTAGTGAAAACAAAATTTCAGTCACTGATATTTCACCCCCACAAATTCAACCCATAATTTAATTTCAGCACAGAATACCAAATGGTCGATGAAATTGAAAGTTTTATAATAAACCTAAAATATTATATTACTCGAGTTATAACGAAACAATGTAAATTTTCACCAAATTACTCGTCATTTATCCCCTACCCCCTGAAGCGATCTTATCCAAAAACAATTCGAAGCGTTCCTTTTGTCAGGTACTAACTGGATAGGAAATTTGAACATGATATCTCAATTCATTCGAAAGTTAGCGCGCCTACTAACAGACAGACAGCCGGCACACCGACTGAAAAAAAAAATCGTTCCAGAGTCAAGTTTTCTACGTTTTGAGACTTTTTAGGCCGTTTTAGCAAAAACAAAATTTCGAAATTTCTGTCACTGATATTCCAGCCCCACACATTCAACCCCTAATTTAATTTCAGCAGAGAATACCAGATGTTTGATGAAATTGAAAATTTTTTAATAAACAAACCCTAGAACGTTATATTACTCGAATTTTCACGAAAAAAAATAAATTTTCACCAAATCACCCCCCATTCACCCCCTGCCCCCTAGAGCGATTTTAACCAAAAACAATCCGAACCGTTCGTTTGACGGGTGCTAACACTGTGTACCAAATTTGAAGACAATATCTCAATTCGTAATAAAGTTATTGTGATAACAAACAACCATACAGACCGACAGAAAAAAAATTTAGTTCCCGAATCATATTTTCTATATGTTTTGACACGTTTTACAACGTTAAAGCGAAAATTTTTTTTTTGAAATTTTTGTCGCCAATGTCATACCGACGATCTGGAAGTAATAGGTAGCCGCATGTAATTGTGTCATGTTGAATACTCGCATTTATCATATAACTGTATGACTCAGAACGCCACAAGGCATAGTTGCCAAATCAACGACCGATAAATATTGCCCGTTAGCGTATATTCCGTATATTTGAAGCGCCCCCAGCGACGAGTACCGTGAACTATAATATTCTTATTTCTTTCATGTGACTAACAATGCTGCACATTCTATTTCATCAATTCCTACTTCCATTTTATATTTTAGGGTAAAGCAGCCACGCTTGGTAGGTAGAATAGGAGTCGTTACTCATCTTGCTTCTGAAATTAATTAAGAAAGAGCGGCGATTTCGAATCTACAATGGGATTACATTATCGCGTCCGATATACGGACGCAATAATGCAATGGACGCCGTAGTTACCGTAATTGGCAAATGTATGGTTGCAACAATGATAGGAGGATTTATATATATATATATATATATATATATATATATATATATATATATATACATACATACATACATACATATATATATATATATATATATATATATATATATATATATATATATATATATATATATATATATATATATATATATATATATATATATATATATATATATATACATATACACATATACACACACAGTGGCGGAACATACACCCCGCACCGCGGGGGGGCCCCGAAGGCAGCTTTTATGAGATCATAATAATATAATATCTACATACTTGGAAAAAAATTAAATTAAAATTATATACTTAAGAGTTATATATTTAGATCATTTACGTTAAGACCAGTAAACATATTGTTGGCATGGCAGCAATAGCCACATAATTACAGTTATAGAAATCTGTGCTGGGTGACTTGATTCGAAGAACGTAAAAATGCTCCATCATATATTTCATCTTTTTTTTTTCCCTCAGGGCTCGTCCGCGGCCTTGCCGCCCCGATAGCACCGCAACCCTTGGTTGATTGTGCATACCCTTAGTCTTACTCCACCCATTCCAAAATCACTGTGCCTTGAACTAGTCTGCACAGCAATTGGTAGGGTGAAGTTTTATATTGCTCTGTCTCCGGTCTAGAGTGACCGTAGATCAGTTGTCTATTTCATCCTTAGTCCATCCTTCCAAGAAACGGTTAAAAATAAAATAAAATTTATGAGGGCCTACTTATTAGGTATAATGCTGTCAATATATTTTGTAATGACACAAATAACTGGTTTGAATTTGAACTAAAAATTGTTAAACGATTTATTTCATACTTACTGGATGAGGGATAAGGATAACTTTAACTTTAGTTTAGTTCGAGCATCCGAGTGTTTGCGTATATTGGGTATAGTTTTTTCACAGCATTTATAATCGGGATCGAAGTCGAGGTTCTAATTTGTTAAAGTTAGTATATTCGGTTTTTGTTTATATAATAACTATTAAATATTACATTATAAATTATAAGTGCAGACATATGAATTCTGGACATAAACAATTGAGTGGGGCCAAAGAAAGGTAGCTTCAGAGGGAAAATACAGAAAAACTGACCAGAATTGATACTTTTTTTAAAGTGAAATTGAATCTGTGCCATCAACCTCGGCGGAAAGTCATGAAAATGTTGCTGAGGTATTTAAAATTGAGGTTATTGTGGAAAGTGAGGCGGAAACACCAAAAGAGGCTACTGACTTTCTTAGTGTTAGTGACAAAGTTTGTGCTTCGGATATCGCAAATTATTTGGGAAAAGAAATTAATACAAAAACAAAGGAGCAAATTTTAAACACTACACCATGTAAGCCATTAAGTAATTTTCTGAAAGACGACAAAGGACGTTCGTTTAGTTTCCTTTCCATCAAGCGCAGAAAAACACTATATCTGGGCCACGTAATACGGAATGAAAGATACCAATTCCTACAATTAGTAATCGAAGGAAAGATCGAGGGGAAGAAAGGAGTCGGCAGGAAGAGGATGTCATGGCTCAGAAACGTGAGAGAATGGACAGGACTAAAAACTGTTGGAGACCTATTCAGCGCTATCAGAAATAGGGAAGAATAGGCACATGTGATCGCGAATATCCATTAATGGATAAGCAATAGAAGAAGAAGAAGAAGCATGTTTGTAAGAAAAAAAATCTGGACGGAGTAAGTGCGTTTTGGTAGCGAACTTTAATTAAATCCTTCAAATTTCAATAACCCAGTTTGCTATTAACCTAAGGATTGTTGGCTAGGAAACCAACTTTAAGTTTATTTTCGGAAAATCTTTGAACATTTTCAAACAATAAGTAGTTTTGATAAAATATGGTACATTGTTTTTACTGCATAGGCTATACCAGTAATCAGATTGATGCCTGCTCGCATTTGCTATTAAAAACATTTTAATGAAAATTCACTTCCATAACGCACTTGCTGCGTTTATACTTTATTTAAGTATAAAGTATAGCACTATTCTAAGAATAATTTTTGCTTTTGAAAAAAGCAGCAGCGTATTGTATTTTCATTTCAAATAGTACGCCAAGGTCATATTTATGGGGGTGCGGCTGGTTAAATGTAAAAATGTTTTTTCCTCCTCAAATATGTGTATCTAGTCCTAATTTATACACACCAAATTTCATCAAAATAGATAATCTACTTTAGAGTTTAGGTACCTATTAAAACAAACAAATTTTTAACACTCTGTGTTTCAAAAATTAGGCAAAAATAGACACATGTTTATAGATATTTTTCTTCTCTAAATTGTAGACAGATTAATTCCTTTAATTACTGACATCACGTTAAGTAATACCTTGAATATTAGACATATGTATGAATTAGTTAAAGGTAAGTTTGGAGATTAGGGTTCAAAGGATTTAAGAAAGGTACAACATATACGTTACGCATACGCTATATTTATGTATTAGCATATGCAGTGTTTGTAAAAAGTATGGAAAGGTACTCACATTTCCTAAAATATTCGTTTTCAAACAAAATGTTTAAGCAAAACCTTTTCGTCACATTCTTTTTGCTACAAACTGGCGAGATTCAAGTTTTCTGGGACAACTAGATCTTTTTTTAAATAGCAAGATATGATTTTTTTTGAGGAACTTGTAGTTGGCGATTTTACGAGGCGTGTTGAATTTTGTTATATTATGGCAAATTTAATGAGAAGCCGCACTTTAATAGAAATTATCGTTATTGGTCTCAGCAGAATCCACATTGGATGCTGGAGGCTCAAAACCAACGACCACAAAAAATTATGTATGGACGGGTATACTAGACAGTAGGGCGGTTATTTATTGAGGGAAATCTAACATATGAAAAGTATTAAAATTTTTTAAGAGAAGGAATTATACCACAGTGGTTGCAGTAGGCCCAGTCAATGAAGTTTGGTTTGAGAAATATGGAGCTCACAGTCATTTTGGAAGACGCGTACGGCAATATTTGGATGAATTTTTTAGAGAAAATTGAATCGAGCGCTGTGATTCACTTAAATGAACTGCTCGCCCTCTTGACTTGACGCCATGTGGTTGTTTCTTAGGGTCACTTGAAGAATGTTGCCTACAGAGACAGACCATTAAATCTGGAAGACCTGAAAGATATAATTGTTGGCCAAACAAGATGGATTGTGTATTCCAGGTTAATTAGTTTAATAAATTTCTTTGAAACGCGAGTTCAATTATGTATTGATAATAAGGACAGCATTTTGAACATTGATTTTGACAAATATTATTGATGTTTTGTTTTAGTTTTGTTTTGTCAGTCTCTTTAAGAATTAAAGTTAATAATTTCACCAACGTGATGTCGACTGCTGATAGATAATGTTTATTGCCTTATATGCAATTTTATACGATTTTATGTTGTCGAAAATATTTTTTACGTTATGAGAATTTGTTGTTGTCAACTTATTGACATTATTGGTTAATCGCTGGTCACATACACATTTTTGTGTGTAAAATGCATGTTTTTTAGCGTTTTCTTGGGTTTTCTCATACGCCTATACTCAGGTCAGGTCAGGTCAGGATCGCGTCAGAGTCAGGTTTGGTCAGGTCACGTTGGGTCAGGTCTAGCCAGGTCAGGTCAGGTGGTTCAGGCCTGCCTGGTACAGTGTCTTGCGCATAAACAACAACAAAACTCTGGTCCCTTCAACTTGCAAACAAGCTGGGGAACTTGGAGCAAAAAGCCGTGTTGGAGGGGATGTTATTAAGAATAAATGTTGGAGTAAAATGGAAACAAGGCTGCTTATAGAAGTCCAACGAAGGTGTTTTTTCTGATTTGATTTCTATATTTCCTTCCCCGCCCAGCACACCTATTCACGCCAGGTCTCGTAACTGGGGGGGGTATTTTTCAGCATTTGTTATGTTGCTTATGCGTACAAGGTTGGTTTTAAGCGTGCTTTTGTTTTAAATAAAATCACTTTTGCGATCATCTGCATAATTACATTAATTTTTTCTCATTTTTTTTCTAATTGAACCTAATTACGTTTTTATAGTGGCGTATCAATAACTATCTTGCCATTTAAAAAGAAAGATTTAGTTGCCATAGCAACGAAGTTGTTTAGGCTAGGATAAATTGAATATCGCCACTTTGTAGCAAAAAATATGTCGAAAAGCTTTTGTTAAGATATTTTTTTTGAATAAGGAATATTTCAGTAAATACAAATCCATCATATACTAACCCTATAAGTATATATATATATATATATATATATATATATATATATATATATATATATATATATATATATATATATATATATATATACATAAATATGTGTATGTAAAATAATATATAAACTAATGTTTCTATCCCAAATATGAGTTCTGTTTCGTTTGAAGAAAATAGTGAATGTTTTCTATGAAATTTCCCTAATAAATAAATTTAACAATATCTCAATATTCTCTGAAATATAACATACTACATAAAACCCACCGCTATCTGCTTTAGTGCCCAAGGAAAAATAATGTACCGTTATTCCCCGTCAATAACCCTTGCAGATGAAGCAGTAAAAAATAACAACAAAGACGCCATTTATAAAACCAGGGACAAGTCACTTGAAAACAGATAATTTACTACCTGCACGAGGTAAAAAAATGTTATATTTATCGGGACCAAAGAGGTTGTAAGGGATAGAGGTAACAAAGGTGCAGTTTTGCAATACAAGAAGCCTGTACACTTTTCCTAACTGGGCGGAGTTCGGTGACTTGAGTGGGAGAAACGTCAGGGACGTATTTAGGAATTTTTAGTTTGGTTAGAAATAAAACTGAAATTATTCAATCATTGAAATGTAATGCTTATTCATGAATTTCTTAAGCTTTTGTATAAATAGGTAACCTAAAAAGGTTCGGAACGCAGCAAGTGCGTTATGATAGTGAATTTTCATAACAATATTAAATAATATATTTATATAAGCTGTAAGATTTAGCCTTATATTAAAAGTTATGAAAATTAATTAATTTAATTAGGAACAGTAAAACAAGGTAAAGAAGGACAAGCAAAAACATGATCTATGACATATATTTATAGAGTAATTTGGATACAAAACTCAAACAAAGCAATTGATAAACAGGAAATATACTCTAGAAAAATACACTAGAAAGCTGGAAAAAAAATCCTTTGGTTGATGCATTGAGGGTGATTGTATGCATGCAGGAGAAGAACCCCAGGAGGAAGAGGGTTTCTGCTCCTCACCCAAAAATTCGAGGGGTTCTCCTTCCCCTTGTGCATGCATACAACTACCTTCAAAGCATAAAGCACAAGAAAAATTTCTTGTGAGCAACCCCCAAGAAGGTTGCTGGACCTGGGCGAATATGGGGTAGACAGGGTTTAAAGGAGGTATTGCTGTAAAATGTGAAAAACGCATGTTTTCAAAGTCCCTTAATTTTCTTGGGGGTTGTTTGCCAGAAAATTTGCCTTGTGGGCGAGGAAGGTTTTAAGCATGTTGCTGGAAAAAAATATCTAAAACCCTCATGCAGTCAACTGCAAATTTACCGAAATTACATTCTACTTCGTGTCTTTTTCAGATAATGTAGAATACAGAGCTAAATTAAATAGGTTCACTTGCATTTTCATTTATTTTTTATTTTTATATTACATTTATAAGCACAATATGCGTATAATTAAGGGAACCCTTAATTAACATTGCAGCAACACAAACTTGAAAAGTGGAGAAATTATTTACAGTATGTTAACAGTTATAAACTTGATTTCATCATGTTACAGTAGTATTCTGATAATAAAAAATTACATCTAACTGTACCTATGCACACAACAGCTGGTGTGTTACGAGATGTGATGAAACGCCAAACTGACTGTACCACAGCATTAGCATAATATTATTATGCTGCCACATTATCATATCTCTCTAGTAATGGTATCATGTCAAAAACCTACACTAGAGGCTAAATTTCCAATTTCTTCTTTGTTTATGGTGTCTGTTTCTACTGTCCTAAATTTACAATTTGATATTGACAATAAATAACACTACCACACAATGACAAATGACAGCCGAGCTTCAGCACAGACGCAGTCTAACAAAGTTGTCGGATAGAGTAAATTATGATCGGAGGGATACCTAAGTTAAAAATCATGAGAAATGGGTAATTCGAAATTTGCAGGTATTAAACACAGTATTTTTTAACTGACTGATAAAATTAAATTTTATAAAATGTTTTCTTTATTATCAGAAGTTGTAAAAATTTCATATGTTTATACATGAAAGGTTTAACTACATGAAATTTCTGAAGATCGGGCAACCCCGGTCAGCAACATCTTGACATCTGGCAATGGTTGTGACTTCCATTATTTAGATTTTATCTACAATTTATTTAAATAGCATAACAGTACAGGTAGCTGTATTGCTCTGCCTTTGTCCACCATTGTAGATATTGCATTACAGAATTTGAAGTGATGTCGAGGATTATTTTATTATTAATTTCGAATAACTTCATTTTTCTTTGATCAAAAGACTTGAAAATTGGTACACAACCACATCTCTGTATGTTCTTTTAAGTTGTAAATTTTCGTTCGAATCACTTAAACAATTTGAAAGCTATTGCGTTTAAAAAAATATATTTAATTTTTTGTTAGGAAAAACTATGTGTTAAGATCTGATGAACGAACTCATCCAAGCCATTAGCAAAATAAGCGTAATTCCAAAATTTTCTCCAAATCAGTGAAATATTTTTTGGGTTATTGGTTGGATAAATTGTTGGATGAATATATTGGATAAAGTTTTATATTCAAAAGTTTAGATAAATAATAATAGTTTTTATTTCAACAACAGAAGAAAATACAACATAAAGTACATTGTACTGTTTACAAATTAATGTTAACATTCCTTGTCTTTTTTAAAGAAATAGAGATTAATTTCATTGATTGCTGTTGCCCTTACTTCGTGAAACTGGTCCATACTTCATACAGACTTGGAGACTACTTCTCTGGCTTCACTGTTGGTTTTCGTTTTTGTAGGTGAAGGACGTAGCCAGAGCGTAAGCTAACTGGAGCAAGTGGCCCTTCTGAATTCTAGATGTTCTTCAACGTCTCTGTTACTGGTTTTGCTGCTTGATAGTATCCTCAGACAGAAAAAAATTGAATTAGTACGAAATCATGACAATTACAAATAAAGATCTGTTGCTATTTTATGATGTTATAATCAAAAAAATCTTTAAAAGTGAAAATAAAATAAAACAAATATGACGGATGACGCCTTTAAAATGTCTACGTGATGTATATCAATATTTAACATAAAGATAGAAGAAACCTATAACAGTAATAACTATAATAACAATTACAACAATAAAATAACTAAACAAACACATTAATAAAGCAGACTATACAATGAAAATATCGACACACATCATGTCTTATAACAACTTTTTGGAAAAAATAGTTAGATTTATGTTGTCTGATTTATTTAATTAGGAAGAAGAATATCTCAGAAATCCTAAATATTGTCGTGTATATGCTTTTTTACTTCTAAAGCTTAAAACAAGTCTAGTTTACACTTGTCATGACAAAAATGTTGAGGTTTTATGCCGTTATTTACTGTGGGTCTATGTTGGGTATCAATAATATGTTTTGCAAATGTAGATTTGTCAGCATGGTTATTTCTAAATGCAAAAATATGTTCTTTGTATCCGGTGTTAAAATTTCTAGAAGTTTGATCGATGTAGATTGCGTTACGTGTGCATTTCACAAATTTTGAATACCTATACAAATACAAAAGTAGACCGTTGATTTATTAGATTATTTCAAATAATTGATTGGAAGTATTATCACAGATGATGGTAAGTGTAGGAAAGGTCTGAAGAGGATCGCGATGGCAAAACAAGCATTCAATAACCACAGTACTGTTCTCACTAATAAACATTTTAACCTGTACATGAGGAACAAATGCAAGTCGTACGTGTATGGAGTATGGTAATGTATGGAGCGGAAACTTGGGCTGTAGTTAAGCAGGATATGAAGAGAATATAAGCTTTTGAAATGTAGACAAGAAAAATGTCAAAGACAGTGCAGGTTGATAGAAAGACGCTTCAAAGTGTGCTAGGAGAGGTGAAAGAATAAAGAGGCTTGCTCAAAGAAATCGAGAGGAAGCTAAAATTTATTGGTCATATTATAAGACATAATAACTTCCCGATAACATTATTTGAAGGACATACGAGTACTTGAAATGTACACTGAATTATTGGCCCTTAAATAAGAGAAGTTTGTTATAAACAGCCCTTAAACTTCTACTTTTATCAAATAGATTTTTGTTATAATGATGTATTCTAATAGAAACATACATAGATGATATTAGTTTAATTAGATGGCCATAATGGCAAGTCAAAAGATTTTGTTCTCGAAAGTGAACTTCAAGTTTTTTAAATATGCTGTTTTGGTTTATTATAGTTTTTAATATTCGCATGTTTATTTCCTTTACATTTATAATCACCGCAGATTCATTTAAGTATGTTTGAAGAACTTTTTCTGCAATAGTGCAAATAGATATTACATCGTCAGATGGGTATGTGAGGAGTTGACCTTTGTCTTTCTGATCTATAAACGATGTTAATAACGCAGACCTCTCCCCAACAAGTTCACCCGCGCATTCTTCGCATCTCAGAGCATTTGTTATTTTCCTTACTACATAGCCAGATATATATGTCACGACTTCTTTCTTAAACTCTGATATATTCATATCTAATATTTGAAGAACTGTGCCGTCGTCAAAATTATCTATTTGACTCATGTCTTCATCTGGTTCTTCAGATATTCGTTCTCGCCCACAAGTTTTATTTATTACCTCAATGGGTGACAGAATAGGAATTGCTTCCAAAGGGATACAATTTCCTTTAAATGAATCTTTTAATTCAAGATGCACCATCATCCTTTTATATGCACTTTTAAATTGCTTTGCTGATGGGTTATTGTTATAGCCTCCCATGGATCTAATTTGCCCAAAAAAAAGCTCAATATGATCCTGACTGATTTTGTAAGTGGGAAAATACAGCAAAAAATTATTGTCGGCAATTAAAGTTTTATAAACAAATTGCAAACTTTGTATGCAAAATAAAAAGCCAATTATACCCATTTTTCTACCACTCTCACACAGAAGCGGTCCATCAATTATCCTAAGTGACGTTAAATATTGTGATAGCTCTCTTAAAAATACATTAATGTTTTCAAAATTTTCTGCGTTTATTGCTTTCTTAAAATCTGAATTGTTTAAATTTCTAGAATTAAGAATGTCAAATAAATTGTTTATAAGTCGGATAAATTTCACAGTTCCCTCACATTCTTTGAACTCCTCAAGATGTAAAACTTCATTGCAATATTCCAAAGAATGTGCCACTGAGTGGCTAAAAAGTTGTGTGGCTAATTTAAGCTTCATTTTTTGGTTTGTATAAAATATATGCGATTTTCTTAATTTATTTGCCAAATGAACGCCCTCCTGATCCTGTAACTCATTTAATTTTACTAAATAATCCCACTTTATATTTTCCCCATTCTCATCAATTATTAATTTTTTATCGCCTAATGTGTTTCTTATCAGTTTGATCATATGACATGGATCAAAAAAGACTGCAATTTTCCTACCTGAACTAGGATCAACAAACGTAGAGTTAATGTTCCTCCAATTCAAATCGCAGCCAAGTTCTTTTGCTAACGTTAGGTTATTTGTTGCCCCATCAAAAGTTATTGAGACCATGTATATGCCCGACTCATTTAGTAGCGTTAAACACTGTAATACCAAATTTTGTTTTTGTGTACCCCTTAAAGAGTCGATTAAAAAATATCCAAGAGGAAGCTTCCATGATTGATTAATGCTAACAAGCATAAAAACAAGAGCTTCTTTGGCTACAGGGTTACAATCGGTCTCAAGATTTGTACCAAAATCTACAAACCCATAATATTTTACCCCATCCCATTCTATATGTTGGCGAATTGCCATCTCATCTATGACTAAAGAACATATAAGTTTTCCATTTGTGCTTTCTGATTTTGACTTTAATAAGTTGAACACCTCTGACGTAAAACCAGCTTCCCCATTAACGCTTTGATACCATCTAGATATAGTTTTTGGATGAGGAAGAGCCGAGTTAAATGTGTTTCTGACAAAACTGTAAGCTTTGGGAGAGTAATAATGCAGCGTAAGAGAAAAAGCTTTAAGTTGATTTTCATACTTATGTTTACGACCTAATTGTCTTTGTAAAAATTCTTCATTAGGTCCTATTTGCATTAATGTTTCTAATGTTTCGTCGGTTACTTTACCTTTTAGCTGTTTGATTATATTCGCAAGGGTTGCTGTTCTCTTCTTATAATGATGAACACTACTGCTGAGCCGTTTAATTTTTTTTTCGTGCATCGAATAACTGCCTTTTCAGTTTACGTTTGCGCGGTGTAACAACCTATAAAAAATGTTCAATGATAAACCATTTATTTTCTCAAGTAAAATGAATATATAAACAAAATTTCCAACAACACATTTTGGTTAATAGTGGTTGAGATAAATTGCAAAACAGTTGTTTCTAACTTATTTAATCATGGACTATACAAACTTAAACACCATATAAAATGTGATGGAATAACATATTAGGTTTTTTAAAATTATACTGATTTCATAAACGGCAAAAACTGAATTTAACTCACCATGTCCTTCAAAGTGGGTGGCATTGAAGGTGTTTTCATTTCAGCAAATCCTAAACTACTAAACGATCTTTGCGTTACCTCTACAACAGTTTTCTCTTCATAAAAACCAGCACTTGTTGATGGCCGAGAATAATCCATTACAGGTACATTGCTACCAGACCAAGTACTAGTTGACGGGTCAGCTGCAAATGGCACATTGATAGCAGTTATATCAGTCATTGGCTGCTCGCCAAAAACGACTTGTGTTGATGGCTTGTTTGTTACCTGCATAAATAAATTTGAAACGAATACCATTAATGTAAATTTGCAGGGCTAATTAAATTACGATAAATATCATAACAATATATTACGTGAATGTAATTAGTAGCATAGTTACTAGAGATGAGCGATATATAGCTACCGGTGATTTAATCGCTTCTATTAAAAGATCGCTGTTAGTAGCTGTTATTAAAACACAAAACAACAGCGATTGTGAAACCGAGATTTACACAAATCATTAGAGTAATTATTTCTATGAAATTCATCTTATACTAAAAACTCCATGACAAACAGCAATTGCTGTATTCATAATACACACAATCGCAGTTTGTGCGAGCGAGTAGAAGTATCTGTATACTTTCCTTCTCGCCAGTATTAGAATACAACATTTCTCCTTTTCTTATAGGTAGAAAACGAAAAACTCATGATACAAATAACGCGAGATGTGATAATGAGACTATCTATTTTTAGAACCGTCACGCGCATGACGTCATGTGGTGAGTCCAATGCAATAATAATATGCTGTCATACAGTGGAGTTTGACGGTTCATCACAACCCCTTAACAAATTAGGTATTTTACTGATATTTGAGTGCATACAGTTGGAATTAATTTTTTAAGATCAGAATACTATACTATGATTATGTGACATGATGATCAAATCAAGTTTATGAATGTTAACGCCCCCTGTAAATGTCTACGAACGTTTTCTCTACTTTTTAAGTTTGTGTATCACCAATGCTAATTCAGGGCTCCCCTTAATTATTATACTTCACCTGTGCATATATATATATATATATATATATATATATATATATATATATATATATATATATATATATATATATATATATATATATATATATATATATGTAATATAAAAATGGAATGGAATGTAACTTCAACCACATTAAAGTGACGTATAGAAACTTTTTGATTGCGAATGACTTTGTGTTAAGTGTGTAGTTGGCCTTCTATAACGTTACTCACCATGTGATGTCATAGGAGGGGACGGGGAATATGCGCAATATCATATATCTTGTAAGTCATTATATCATGGAAAAACCTGCTGAATCTAAAATTAAAGCAGCACCGAACTGTAGCATATATATGCCTTCCAACTTTTTCATTATATTAAAATAAAAATAATATGTAGATTTCTCTCATCGTTTATTCTTGTAATATGCTAATTTTATAGAACTTCTATTAATAGTAAAAATCTGAGTAGTTTTAAAATTAATATAATTTAAAAGCTATCTGAAGATCATATTGTGGTTTCAATTAAGCGGTTAACACTAACACCTTGTAAGTGTTTAAAATAATAGCATACGCACATGCAGCATTGTAAATGGCTAAACCACAATCGCAGTAGCTGTTTAAAGTCCCTGTTATTTAAAAATAGCCATCACTGATAGCAGTGCCATTGAAAAACCGCTGTTTGGCTATATATATATATATATATATATATATATATATATATATATATATATATATATATATATATATATATATATATATATATATATATATATATATATATATATATATATATATATCACTAATAGTTACATAAATTAATAACCTTGATTCAGTACTTACCAATACAGGTATAGAACTTTTTTTTAAGTATACTGCAAAAGGTGATTTTTCTAAATCATAAGATTCCTCGGTAAAATGTAAATTGCACACATTTGAGTTCATAAAAATATCTTCATCGCTTAAATTTAATGCTCGTTTCCAAGCCTCGTGTATCTTTCACCAGCTTTGGGAAATCTGAAAATAATATCTCAAATTATCTACTTTATCAGTGACTGAACCTCTAGAAAGATGCAGTAATAGATAAAACAAAACTATTCTACTTTTTTTCTGCTTCTACTGGAACTACATAGGTAAATACATCTAATTCAAATAATAATTGCCAAACAAAATGCTTAATTTCATTACAAATATTCAATAAATAATGCATTATTAAGATTTTATTTCTTGAAAAAACACAATTGACAATAATAAATGCTAAAGATTTAACAAAAGCAATACAATGTGTAAATACGGACCTGTGAAAACCAATAAACATTTGGCGCCAAACAAGGAAACAGAAGACATGTAAACAACTTACCGAAATAAATGCACAGTTGCTTTATCCTTTTCATAATTGGCACTTTTATTGTACATACAGTTCTTCACAATACACCTTGGCATTTTTTAACTTTTACACTCTTAAAACACTGCTAAAAAACGGCAAAACACACAAGATAACCTCTAATCGCAAATCAACAAACACTTCAAATACTTGTTGACAGCTGACAATAACTTCAAGAGCGGTTGGGGGAACGAATCAAAACAAAACACATTAGCGCGTTATTCAAAATTTTGTTTGTGATTGGACGGTGACAGGAGTGGGAAATCGACAGGCTGCAAACTCGGCTTTGTTCCCTCTAACATATACAACCTCTTTGATCGGGACTTACACAAATTTTACCAAAAAGTTGTCGGGCCTTACACACAATTACGTCTGTTTCAAAAATTGACCACGGATGTCGCTTTTATCAGTCACTTTTATAGGGCCCGACAGTTTTAGTAACACGAACTCAAAAATACACACATGCATATAGTATGTATATCAGGACATCGTCAGAAAATTAGTTATTTATACTATTTAAGAGGTGGAGAATCTGAAAAACCACGTCTCTAAATTGTCGGGACGCGTGTATGGCCCGACAAGTTGGGAAGACCCGACAAGTCACGTCCATGCATGTGGTTTGTCCTCATAATTATACGGACACAAACACACACACACACACACACACACACACACACACACACACACACACACACACACACACACACACACACACACACACACACACACACACACACACACACACACACACACACACACACACACACACACACACACACACACACACACACACACACACACACACACACACACACACACACACACACACACACACACACACACACACACACACACACACACACACACACACACACACACACACACACACACACACACACACACACACACACACACACACACACACACACACACACACACACACACACACACACACACACACACACACACACACACACACACACACACACACACACACACACACACACACACACACACACACACACACACACACACACACACACACACACACACACACACACACACACACACACACACACACACACACACACACACACACACACACACACACACACACACACACACACACACACACACACACACACACACACACACACACACACACACACACACACACACACACACACACACACACACACACACACACACACACACACACACACACACACACACACACACACACACACACACACACACACACACACACACACACACACACACACACACACACACACACACACACACACACACACACACACACACACACACACACACACACACACACACACACACACACACACACACACACACACACACACACACACACACACACACACACACACACACACACACACACACACACACACACACACACACACACACACACACACACACACACACACACACAAGTGTAAGGGATATTGGTTAGGAAGCTACAAGGGTTCTGTTGAAACGCCTCTGGGCATCTCTTGGTCTTCGGGAGATATCACTATCTTAGGTGTTACTTTTAAAAACAGCCAAGACATAATTAGCAAAGACGCATTAGACAATCTCTACAAACGCATTGAATCATCTGTGCAAAAATGGAGAGGTATTTTTCAATCACTTTCGTGGAAAGGCAGAGTTATGGCAATTAATCGTTTTATAGCGCCAAAACTGTGGTACCATTTGCAGATCCTTCCAGTCGATGAGGTTTTTCTAAATAGTATACAATCCCTACTTACAGACTTATTCTGGGCTAATCGGCGACACTGGATGACAGAAAAGCACCTGTGTTTACCAATAAGTCATGGTGGTTTAGGTCTTGTTCATGTACAATCAAAAGTGAGAATGTTCAGGGTTTATTTTGCTTTAAAATTTCTAAACAATCATGAAGAATCTAATTGGTTTCGTGTAATTAAATATATATTGTGTACATATAAAATGGCCGGATTATCCTGACAACTATTTTTTATTAAACAAACAGTTCACTACTCAGACCTATCTCCATTCCTAAAACAAGTTCTACATTGCTGTTCGGCCTTAAAAATTTCAGTTGCAAATTATCCAGAAAACTTCCAGTAATTACAAGGCATACCTCTCATGCCATCTAATATACTACCTGAGACACTGAGCAATATATCTAATCTTTGGCTTAATTGTGGCATATACACTTTTAGAAATATATGTGTGGGTACTGGCTTTATAAATTTTGAGGATCTGCCTCTACATCGACTTGATGAGGAGTTGAGGAACGTCCTGCGAAGAGACTATTTAAATATACATGATGATGTCATAAACCAACAGGATAGTTTCAACACCAGTCCACAAACGGTCGAAGAAGGAAACCAATTTTACTACACTAGTCTTAATGATCAGAGAATGGTACTGGCAAAAAACAACAAGAGAGTGATTCTTATGGATCTGGTACTAGGACATTATAATCAAGTTAATGTTTTGACAGGCGAGTGGACTGATGACCCAATCTTCTGGAGTTCGTTCTGGGTTCAACCTACCCTTGGATATGAGGCCTCAGTGTCGCTGCGTTTTGCAAAAAACCGTCTAGCAGATATGGTTTTCCTTCAACGAATAAACAAAACACCGTCTAACCTGTGTAGGAGATGTCAACAACTTGGGACTGCGTGGCATATATTCATTGAGTGTCATGAAGTGAAAGACTTGTGGAACTTTATCAGCCGTGTCAAAATGAAGTTAACCAATCGTTCATTAACAGTATTCGATATACATTCGGGTTTTGAAAATATTCAAAATTGTTTTTATGCAATATGTAGCTACTTATGTAACCTAGCAAAAAGTGTCATATATAATGATTTTATATCAGAGTATAAGAATGGTCTACAACACAAAGCCCTATTGCCTATTTTTAAAGCCAGACTGAAGTCCCGTGTCCTTAAAGAATATATCTGGTATAAAGGAAAAACGATATAGATTCCTTCAGGAAGAAATGGTGGAATAGCAACCAATTGTTTACAATCGGGGAAGAGACCATACATTTTGTCTTTTATCAATAGTAACATTCTTTTTTTGTTCATGTTTTTTTCTTGTATATTCTATGTAGTTGTAGATATATAGATTTTTTTGTATGTGTGTATGTATGTATTATTTGTTACTTATTTTTAAAATGGAATGTAATAATTGGTGTATATATCCTTTCGTTAATAAACATAAATAAATAAATAAAACACACACACACACACAAATATATATATATATATATATATATATATATATATATATATATATATATATATATATATATATAACTAATTGAAATTTTTATAAAAACTTTACATATAATTTAATTTCTCGTTAAATTTTATGTTCAAATTGATATATGCAGTAAGCAGTAATAAGTAACAACTTATAAACATATTGAAGACGAATACTTGTTTTTGTTTGTGAACGTTTGAAACTATTGTTTTGATTGTTGAAAAATCTGGTAATATGTAAATCCATGCAACAGTTTACTATACATGTTTACAATTGTGGATAACACAGCAGATTTGAAAGGTGCTTTGAATAAGATGGCAAATTTAAAATTCAATTTCATTGCAAATTTCAAGGACCACAATCTGGATAATTGTGTGTTGTAAAGTGTACATTTCAAAAATCAATGTTAAGTGATGAATTGTGAAAAGTTATTTGTTTACTTTTGAATATATATTGCTTTATTCAATTAACGATGAGACCTTAACTGAATTTAAAGCATAAGAATTTTTTAGATTACTACCATACATTTTACTTCTTGTGAGATAATTTCTCCTTTTAGTGAATTTTCTTTTAAAAAAATTCACTAATGAGGAGATCCCGACTTTTGAATTTTGAAAAAATTTCTTCAAATGAGCGCTAATTAGGCCCCCCAGAACACATTTCCGGGGTCAGTTAAAATTTTTATATGTTTATATATATATATATATATATATATATATATATATATATATATATATATATATATATATATATATATATATATATATATATATATATATATATATATATATATATATATATATATATATATATATATATATATATATATATATATATATATATAGATATGTGTGTGTGTGTGTGTGTATCACACCGATAACTCAAAAAATAATGGGCCGATTTTGATCAAATTTGGTGAATACCTTCCTTTTGCAAATGGCTTGGATATGTTCGTTAGCCAGGAAAATCGGTCCAGGTTTTCCGGGAAAATTTTGTGTTTTCTTTCAAAAAAAAATTATATCTCCGGAATTAACAAAGTAAGGGCAACCAAGTTTGGTACGCGGGTTTACATCCTTATAGGTAAGCTACGTACCAAAATTTAGCTTTGTATGTCAAAAGGCAAAAAAGTTATAGGCAAATACGGGCTATGGAAATAAAGTGTCTCAAGAAGAGTGTTTTACAAACCCTGAAGTCTTAGTTTCAACCGTCATTGTCCTTCATTTTAATAAAATGTTTCCAGAAAATTCATTTCAAATAGACCCTTTCTCTGACGCTTGGCAGTAGCCTTAGCTATAGAGTTTATCGTTTAATAGTATATAATTGTTGTAGAATTTTCGTAAAAAAATCAATAAAGTTCAATATATATGTTATTATACAACATATGAAAAAAAATTGTATATATTAATTATAGGGTGTCTTGAGCTACATCTTAAAAAATTATTTCTGCAATCACAGGCCGACCCATAATTCGTTGGTGATACAAATTTTCTTTTTTTTTTAATCAAACACGCCTTATGTTATTGCATTTTTGCATTTTCCATCGAAATATAATGCATGTTTGTAAGAAAAAAAATTCTGGACGCAGTAAGTGCGTTATGGTAGCGAATTTTGATCAAATGCTTAATATTTGAATAGCTCAATTTGCTATTAATCTATAAGGTTGACCAAGAAACGAATTTTTCGGGAACACTTTAAGTTTACTTTCGGAAATTTTTGTACATTTTCAAACAATAAAGTTATTTTGATGAAACATGGCACATTGTTTTTACTATATAGATTATACTGGTAACCAAATTTGATGCCTGCTTTCTTAAAAAAAAACACATTATTGCTATTAAAAAATAGTTTTATGAAAATTCACTACCATAACGCACTTGCTGCGTCCAGAGTTTTTTTTTCCAGAACTTTACTTCTGTTACGACAAATATTTGAATAATGTTATGATTATTATGATCTCAAAGTTTTTGTGAATAAACATTTTAGCAAAATTGATTTTTCAGGCAAAGTAAATTAGCTGGCGTCCTGCTACTGGGAACAGTTGGGATAATACCACCTCAGACAACTACATATATGGAAACTTCTTGCCAACTAGACGAACCAAAGACAATATATCCATTTGCTTATCGGACACATACTCATCGTTTGGGTAAAGTTTTTACACATACATATAATATAATATCAATATCCTTAAATTCTGCAATTGAGTTTCTGGGTGCCATTGTAGGTTTTGTTAGTCTCTTTTGTAATTGTCTCATCCTCTTGCATCTATTTTAGGTACCAAACAAAAATAGTAACATTATATCATTAATCGTTCATTTTTTTTTATAGTAACATCACATGCCGAGTAGTTGAGAGTTTGTCAGATGAGTATCTTGTAGGGTTATGTTTATAAGAATACAGGTTTGAGTCTTGTAGTGGCAGTTTTAGTGAATTTTCTTAAAAAGGAAGATCCCGAATTTTGAATTTTGAAAAAATTTCTTCAAATGAGCGCGAACTAGGACCCCTAGTACCGATATCCGGGGTCAGTTTCAATTTTTATATGTTATATATATATATATATATATATATATATATATATATATATATATATATATATATATATATATATATATATATATATATATATATATATATATATATATATATGTATATGTATACAGTGTGGAACAGCCAAATGGAATAAATTCGATAACGGATAAATGAGGACGTGTTGGGAAAAACGCTTGGACACGTCGATTTGTATTTTTAACTGCGCATCTTTTTCAAGAAAAAAAAATTATATAGGGTGCTACATGTGACAGTGGCCAATACCAACTTTCTTATTTTAAATACAAGCCCCTGTATATTATTAATTTTTTGGATTCTTCAGAAAATTCTAGACATAATTCATGTACAATGTCCTATACCTATCTTCAACTGTTTCGGAAATATTAAGTATTTTCAGATTTATTACAAAAATTAACATTAAAAATAGAAAATTATTTTATTTCACAAATTCTAATAAGAAATACTGATTATTTCTTAATAATTTAAAAAAACAAAAAAAAATTAATGTCAATGTAGTAAATGTTCAAAATGCTCGCCACGAACATCTTGGCAACATGCTAATCTGGTATAGAAATGTCTTCTAACATTACTCAACATCTCAGGCGTGACTGATCTAATCGCAAGCGTGATTCGTCTTTTTAAGTCATCTAAGTTGAGGGGCTTAGTTTTGTATACAATACTTTTGACATATCCCCACAAAAAGTAGTCTAATAGCGACAGATCAGGAGATCGTGCTGGCCATTCTATCGATCCGCGCCTCCCTATCCACCGATTTGGAAAAATTTGGTTCAGGTACTGCCGGACATTGATTTGGTAATGGGGCGGTGCTCCATCTTGCTGAAACCATATTTTATTGGCAGGAACTTGTGGGTTTGCTGGATCTGGATATAAGTTTGTCAAAGTTGGCACGACATTATTTTGGAGCAGTTCTAAATATTTATCCCCATTCAAGTTGCCATCAATGAAAAAGGGACCTACGATATGATTTCCAACAATTCCTGCCCAAACATTAACTTTTTCAGGATATTGCGTATGTTCCTCTCTCATCCAATGAGGATTCTCATTAGACCAATAGCGGCAATTTTGACGATTAACATGATCGTGAAGTGTAAATGTGCTCTCATCAGAAAACAAAACATCTTCTAATTGGATCACATTGTTATCTAACATTGCCATCATTTGTTCACAAAAATACGTTCTCCTATCGAAATCGTCCTCCATGAGCTCCTGAGTTGGTATCATTTTATAGGGATGCATTTTACTTTCCTTTAATGTTCGAAAAATTGCTGTGTGGCTAACGTTGAATAGTTGGGCTGCTTGTCGACCAGAAGTATGTGGGTTTTCTTGAAACTCAAGCGTAATATCCAATTTCGTATCATCACTTACTGCATTGGCAGCTACTTTTTTTATCTGTCTCACATGACCAAGCTCGCGAAACTGCTTTTCTATTTTGCTAATTGTTCCTTGGGATACAGGCGGCAAATTTGGAAATTTTTCGTGAAATAAGCGAGACACTTCCATCTGTGTCCGTGTGTTATCTCCATAACCAATCATTTGTAGAATGGTTATTTTGTGCATTTCTGTTAAATGAACCATTTTTCTGATATTATTACGTACAGTTAACGAAATTCAAACGACAATAGCACTGACACTAATCACTACTGTCATGCAGGCAGACAACAAGTTGCTAAGGCTACGAGTTTTATACGAACAGAAAGAAAACTGTTTTTGTTTTTGTTTCATTTCATATCAGTAAAAAGAAACGCAGGAATGGTTTTTGTTTACTTTCTCATTATCAAGAGCTGAATGGGAAATAAGTATTGAATTCAATGTAGCGAATTTGTGAAATAAAATAATTTTCTATTTTTAATGTTAATTTTTGTAATAAATCTGAAAATACTTAATATTTCCGAAACAGTTGAAGATAGGTATAGGACATTGTACATGAATTATGTCTAGAATTTTCTGAAGAATCCAAAAAATTAATAATATACAGGGGCTTGTATTTAAAATAAGAAAGTTGGTATTGGCCACTGTCACATGACGCACCCTATATAATTTTTTTTTCTTGAAAAAGATGCGCAGTTAAAAATACAAATCGACGTGTCCAAGCGTTTTTCCCAACACGCCCTCATTTATCCGTTATCGAATTTATTCCATTTGGCTGTTCCACACTGTATGTATATGTATATGTATATGTATATGTATATGTATGTATGTATGTATGTATGTATCACCGATAACTTGGTACAGATCATTTCTATGAAAATTCACTACCATGACGCACTTGCTGCGTCCAGACTTTTTTTCACTCGATCTTAGAGCCAATTTCTGAAGAGTTATACATGTGGTGTCCTTTCAATATGGTGGAAAATTAGGACTTCTTTATTCATTTAATAAACAGATAATTCCTTTACAAAAAGTTTTTACAAATAAAGAAGCACCTAGCTAGTAATACAAGCTAAATTTTACATTAGAACACAAGAGAATAAATTCAATAAGTAAGCAACTAGACAAAAGCAACATCATTCTCAAGCTAGAAAATCAAAAAGGACAACAAATAACCAGATTATATTTGAATGTGGCTAAGTATATTCACACACACTAGCTTTCGGTTGTTTCTTGAGTGAACCATGAGTTAGATTGAAAAAATCCAGTGAAACAGAAATACCAAGCAAGGACAGCATAGACACTGGATGTCCTTTTCCATAATTAATTCTGTGAAATGACACATATTTCTACCGGTATAGCGACCTGAAATATGAGAACCGAGAAAGACAAGCAAATCAGGACAATCTATTATTGAATTTACAACCTTGAGCAGCAGGATGGCATCCAAGTAATTTCTTCTATTGGCCAATGATTCTACCTTCGACATCGAATACAATTCAATGCAGGAATAATAATGCCTAGCAATACCCAGCTTGTGAGCAATATAACATAAAAGCCTGTTCTGTACAATCTCAACGTAATTTATATAGGTTGCATAAATGGGGGACCAAACAGGAGAAGGATATTTAAGCAGTGACCTGCACAAACATTAAAGATGGATATCACAGAGTTAACGTTCTTAAAGTCTACGGTGTTTCTCTTTATGAATCCTAATATTAGGGATATATTAACAATGGAACTTTATTTATTCTTAAAAGTTAGTTGGTCATCCAACATAACACATAAGTCCTGTATAACAGATAGTCGTTCTATGGGTTTGCCTAAAACAGTGTAATGAAACTCTGTTTTGTTTGTTGAGCTTCCAAAGGATATTACTATGCATTTATTAATATTTAGAACCAGTCTATTACAATCACACCACTGAAGAAGGAATCCAAGTCTTCCTTGAGAGCACATCCATCATGTTAGGATGAATCGTCACGATAAGCTTTTAAATTTTCAGCAAATAACAGAAAATTGGACATGCACAATGTCATTGACGAAAATATTGCAAAACAGTGGTCCCAAGTGACTCCCCTAAGTAACCCCTGATGTTACAGACACTGGTGTAGAGTAAAAGTTTTTATATTTAACTGTCAGTTTGTGATCACCTAAGTGACTAACAATTCAGTTCAATAGCTGACAGCTTTGGAACAAGTCAAGAATGTCTTACCCTGTTAAAAGCCTTGGATATGTTTGTACAGATAGCGTCGATTTGTTTTTCCACTCTCCAGGAATTTTTTATACTCACTACAAATCGGCAAATTTGTGGTGGTAGATCATCCCTTGGAGAAACCATGCTGATTACTCACTATCACCTGTTTGAGTGACTTAGTCAACACATCACAAGGCTCTGAAGAATCTTAGGTATTGTGTTTGTATACATATAGCACCTTAATTTTTTATATCAGCACTATCATCGGTCTTGAACACTGGAACAACAAATCTAGGTTTCCATCTATATGAGAACACCATACCACTAGTGAGAGTCAAAACAATATCAACAGCGGGAGTGCCAGAAAACCACCACAAGACTTCAGAAAACGTGGCGGCAAATAATCTGGGTCAGCACTCTTTTTAACATCCAACTCCAGCAATTTCCTCTCAACATTAGAAAGCTCTAATTCTATCTTGGATATAGCAAAAAAGAGATTGTTCGAAGTCACAGGTAGGAAATTGGTGTTTGTAGAGTATTATATACAGATGAAAACTGTTCAACAAACATGCTAACTATCGTTTCACCATCAGTTGAAATTTTGTCTCAAAGCCCTACAGTGTGTCCCAAACTGAATGGGAATATATTGCTATCTCCGTTATTATTAGACATAGGGAGACGGTTAAATTAGCAATATTTTGTAGAATTTCATGGTCGTTCCAGATATGACTTGCATGTTGCCCTGCCTCTTTTCGTTTTCGAGTTATTTTTAAAAAACTAAAATTTGTCGATTTATTTTTTCTTCAATATCTAAGTAGGCGTTGATCTGACATGTTTAAGATTTGCACATTATCAGGACACTTTTTACAGAGTAATCTTTTTGTGCTATTCTCAACTTTGGATTGTCATTTGTTTTTGGGCTACAGGTATCAACGTTTGTTTTCATTATGGCAGCCATATTGGACTTTTTGCTCATGTGATAGCCTGTGAAAAGAGCTTTCCAATGATGTACAACATGCTTGAGAAATCTTGTAATTGCACTGACAATTTTGAGAAAAACCGTTTTGAGGATAGAATGCTATGAAATCCAATACCAGAAAACAAATGACAAAAAAACAGTGTTCAAAAAGCAGTGGGCCATGGAGTCTAACAATAGACTTCTACTTTTAACATAATTTTCCGTAATGATTCACGATAAAAAAATATTGTGATTTAATTTACAATACTTAATTAGGTAATAATGCTAGGTAATATTGTGTTAAACAGTTTAATAACGAAACCCGGCAATAACAAATAGAAACTTAAACTACACAAAACAACACAATTAGAAACGGAACTCAATAAATAATAAAATAGAAACTTAAAAATACACTAAATATAAAATTGTTCAATATGGCCACCGTTTTGTTCAATGCACTTTATACAACTTCGTGAAACATGCCTGCAAACTTTGGTGAGGGTGTTTTGGTTAATGTGATTTATAGCTTCTGTGATTCTGTTTCGTAATTTATTGATATTTTGTGGTGGATCGAATGTATACACATTCTTCAGAGTACCCCAAAAATAAAAATCCATGGGTGTTATGTCAGGACTTTGAGCACACCAATGAACCCCGGTCCATTCTTACAAATGACACGATTATTAACATTTTGGTACAAAAATTCTTTGACGATCCTAGCATTGTGAGCTGGACAAACGTGTTGTTGGTACCAAATCTCATCTAAATTATCATGAACTCTTCTAATTGTTGGTAAGATATCATTTCTCAATAGATTAAGATACATTTCCCCACTTAAATTATTTTCAAAAAAGAACGGACCAACAATGAAGTTTATTTTTTACCTAATAAGCCGCACCAAACATTAATACCAAATCTGTCTTGCAATCGTCTTTCTTCCTTTAGATGGGGATTTTCATTTGCCCAATCATGCCTATTATGGCGATTATACACACCACAATTTGTAAATCTGGATTCATCAGTCCATATTATTTTCAAATGAAAATTTTCATCTTGCTGACATTGTCCTTGATACCATCTGCAGAATTGAAGTCGCTTAGGGTAATCGTCAACATTTAAGCCTTGTACGATTGTAGGTTTGTATGGATGGTAATGACTTTGTTTTAATACACTGTGTACCGTACTTTTTGGAACGCAATTTGTTCACCATAAAACTGAACATATTGTGGAGGGTTTTTGTTTGAAACCTGTAAGACAGCATTATTTCTTCATTTCTAGGCATTGGTAGTTTCTTTGCGTGGAAGCTACCGTCGTTCAATAGATTCGTCACTATCCTGCGAAATATTTTGGTGTTTGGTTGTCGTCTTTCTGGGTAGTTGTTTTGATATTAATTTGCAGCTGCCTCAGTATTTCGGTTAGAACGAATATAACATTCCAACATGTCAAAATATTCTTCATTACTGAACATATTGTTGAATAATATTTAAAATAAACAGAAAACAAAGTATTTGGAACAAAATTTTAAGCAACGTGTTAAATACACCTCAAATTGTTCAGATAATTAAGAATTGACAGTATTCTTAATTGTCGCGATAGTGTTATATCCATAGAAACCTTTCTTTAGTTTTTCAGTTGACTCACGTTTAGATCATTAATCTGCTTTTTATTGAGTTCTGTTAGTAAATTTAGTTATTTACTAGGTTTACCTTTTTAATTAAATTATAACAATTTTTAAGGATAATTTTGTAATGTAAAATATCATTTGTAATAATGGACCTATTCATTGGTGTGCTCAAAGTTCCTATTTTTTTATCGTTAATTATTACGGAAAATTATGTTAAAAGTAGGAGTCAGAACCTCGGTGGTTCAGGGGTAAGAACGTGTGCCTCTGAACCGAAGGGTACTGGGTTCGATCCCAGGGTACTCCTTTCACTTTTTCAGTACAAACTGTAACATTAACATCAACCGAGGTTCTGGCATTGTATTTGAGCAACTTGAATGTCTGCATGTTCCGCCCTTCGGACGGGGCGTAAAGCCGTCGGTCCCGTGTTCATGCGATGTTGGGCACGTTAAAGATCCTTACCCTCCTTACAGAAAGGCAGGGGTTCAGCAAAATTTCCAGGATAGTGAGGTGAAACTGCTCCCTGGCGTCGGTGATTGGCTATAGTCGCGGAAATAGGCCGACGTTAAAGAAACAAAAACACACACACAAGTAGGAGTCTATTGTTAGACTCCATGGCCTACTACTTTTTGAACACTTTTTTTTTGTCATTTGTTTTCTGGTATTGGATTTCATAGCCTACTATCCTCAAAATGGTTTTTCTCAAAATTGTCAGTGCAGTTACAAGATTTCTCAAGCATGTTGTACATCATTGGAAAGCTCTTTTCACATGCTATAACATTAGCAAAAAATCCAATATGGCTGCCATAATAAAAACAAACGTTGATACCTGTAGCTCAAAAACAAATGACACTCCAAAGTTGAAAATATCACAAAAAGATTACTCGGTAAAAACTGTCCTGATAATATGCAAGTCTTAGACATGTCAGATCAACGCCTACTTAGATATTAAAGAAAAAAGAAATCGACATTTTTTTTTTAAATAACTCGAAAACCAAAAGAGGCAGGACAAAATACAAGTCATATTTGGAACGAGCATGGAATTCTACAAAACATTGCTAATTTAACCGTCTCCCTATCTCTAATAATAACGGAGATAGCAATGCATTCCCATCCAGTTTAGGACACACTGTATACAAGATGGTAGGCCCGGGCATTTTGATCTAGAACTAACATACCACCAGAATGAATGGATATAGCAAAAAAGATATTGTTCGAAGTCACAGGTAGGAAATTGGTGTTTGCGGAGTATTATCCTCAGATGAAAACTGTTCAACAAACATGTTAACTATCGTTTCACCATCAGTGGAAATTTTGTCTCAAAGCCCTATACAAGATGGTAGGCCCGGGCATTGTGATCTAGAACTAACGTAACACCAGAACGATCTAGTATCCTCCGTAGCAGCCTCCTCAATCCCGTATCACAGTAAGATGGTTATATCACAATCATACAATCTGGTAATATTTCACTTTTTTAGTACATCCTGTAACATTAACATCAACCGAGGTTGTGGCATTGTATTTGAGCAAGTTGAATGTCTGCACGTTCCGCCCTTTGGAGGGGACGTAAAGTTGTCGGTCCTGTGTCAATGCAATGTTGGGCACGTTAAGCACATTAAAGATCCCTATCCGGGGTCAGTCTCAATTTTTATTTGTTTATACACAGTTTCACATGTGTCGTTGTCGAGAATAGACGTCCCTTGCCAACGCACCGCACCAGGCCCTTCTCTGAGTTCATCGTTTACCGAATTACTAAATAAATATGTCGACAAGAAGCAAACAAGATAAAATAACCACAGATGCTGGGGAATTCTCTATAATTAATTCCATTACAAAAGCGTTTAATTCTGAAACATTATTAGACAAATTAGTAGAAAAATTATCGAGTCGAATGGAAAACAAAATAGATGAAATGGTTAGAAATTACAGTAAAAGAATTGCCGATTTAAATAATATGGTAGAATGCCAGCAATATACCATCGAACAACTTCAGTCTGACATTGATATAATGGATCAACAAAGAAGAAGTAACAACTTATGCATTTTCGGAGTTCCTGAAACCTTAAATGAAAACACAACAGCTATTGTGGAGAATGTCATTAAAAACAATCTCCAGATAAATACATGTAGAAGTATTTCCTGTTACAGAATAGGAAAAAAATCAGAAAAAGCAAGACCAATTTTCGTCAAGTTCAACGATTTGCAGGAAAGAAATAAGGTGTTCAAGAACAAAAGGCTACTAAAAAATACTAAGATAACTATTAAAGAAGATCTGACTAGAGCTCGGCTAGAGATAATAAAATAAGTCACCGAAAAATATGGATACAAAAACGTTTGGAGTCTGGATGGAACCATATTTTTCAAAAACAATGACAGTATCGCCAAAATTGCGAATTTATGGACATGGAAAAAAATGTGTTGCCCTCAAGTGTCACAGTTAAGTTCTGTGTTGAATGAAAACGCCAGTGCCAGAGAAAGCTTCTGAATCGGGTGATGGATCACTACTATAGCTTTTACATATAGTTTTATTTGTGCTTGTGGTGTAGTTTATTTGTGCTTGTGGTGTAGTGCTTACGGCAGTACCGATATAGTTTTTGTCGCGTACATTCCAATAATTTAGTGTAATTTAGTGTAAGTAATTTAAAATAATATTTTAAATAAGTTTCCTGACTATTGCATGTTTTTTCTCGTTTGTCTTAACTTGCTGCTTTTAGTTTCCTTTTTGGTTTTTACTGTTTTACTTAGTTTAAATATCTTTAAATGAATCATAACTTGAATACACTACTCGACGATCACGAGCTTTATACATGCAACTACCAAGATAGCTTGAGAAATTGTTCCAATGTAAACAACCCTTCCAATATCAATATTATCCATATTAATATTCGGAGTTTACAAAAAAATTATAATGAGTTGCTAGTTTATTTAGAATCACTAAACACAGAATTTGATATTATAGTGCTATCCGAATCTCATTGTATTTCGGATCTAAATGACTTCGATATTCAAAATTATGAAATTTTTCACAACAATAGTAAAATAAATAAATGTGACGGGTGTATAGTATACATAAAAAGAACTTTAAGACCTGAATGTGTAATTTGAAGCTCGGGCCAAACGAAATTATTACGCATAACTTTCTGTAAATATAATACACAAATGGGTTTAATAGCATATTATAGGCCACCATCATGCAATACAAATGACTTCCTGAATAATTTAAATGATATCTTGGCGGAAAATTCACAGCTTATGAGAAAAACAGAAATTTTCTGTGGAGATATAAACATCGACATACTTAAAGCAGACGAAACCAGCAACATTTATTTAAATATCTTAGCGGAAAATGGATACATGCCCAGAGTCAATAAACCTACTCGCATTGGTAAATTATCTGCTAGCTGCATTGATCATTTCTTTTTTAAATCCAATGAGGGAAATATAATAAGCAATTCCATTATTTTAAAGTCTCTGATAACCGATCATTTACCAGTTTTACTATCTATTGAAGTCAATTCTCAGACCAGACCGGACGAAAGCAATAAATCAAGATACACTTACAAGATGAACTTCAACAAGCTGAGGCAGTACCTGCTAAGTGAGACATGGAAGGAAGTTTACGACACAGATAACCCCAATGACAGTGCTGATATATTCACAAAACGTTTATTCTCACACATTTCTAATAGTATAGAAAAGCACACAGTTTTAGTTTGTAATAACACAGCAGGTAGGAAGCCCTGGATCACATCTGGTATAATAAATTCCATGCAGACAAGAAATAGATTGCGAATACTAGCCACACTTGCTCCTGAAAATAACGAAACATCACAGAGGCACCATAAATTTAGAAATATCTTGAACAAGACAATTAACAAAGCTAAACGTGAATATTTTAAACATCTTATAAAAGACGCCGAGAATGACCCTAAAGATACATGGAAAGCAGTCAATATAATAACTAATAGATATAAGCAGCGTAGTAAATGCATAGTTAAATCATTAAATATTAATAACGAACTGACAGAAAACAATATTGAGATAGCTACGGGTTTCAATAATTATTTCATGAATATAGGCCAAGAACTAGTTAGTAATATCTCCAAACATTGTGGAAAAAGGACAGCGACAGAACATAAAAAATCTCCTAATTCAATACTGGCAACCTCATTTTTCCTCAAACCTGTTACAGAACTAGAACTCACATCATATATAAACAAATTAAAAAACTCGTCATCTACCACCCATGATCTTATTACTAACCAAATTATCAAATTATTTTATAAACTCCTTATTCCACCTATGTTACATGTAATTAATATCGCTTTAGCAAATGGAATTTTTCCTGATATCTATAAATTATCTACAGTAATCCCTCTTTTTAAATCGGGCAATACAACTTTACCATCCAACTACCGGCCCATTTCACTAAGAAATGTAATTGGTAAATTAATCGAACAGTGCATTAAAACTAGGCTTCTTAATTATCTTGAAAAAGATAAGTTACTAAACCCTAATCAATACGGTTTTCAACCCGGCTCAAATACAGAAAGAACAGTTACTGAAGTAACAGAATATATTTATAAAAATTTAGATAATGGAAATAAGTGCATTGGAATATTCTTGGACCTTGCTAAGGCATTTGATACCATTTCGCACGAAATTCTAATACAAAAACTTGAAAATCTTGGGATAAGAGGAATCTCTCTGCGTTTACTCCAATCCTATATATCCAACCGTCGACAGAGAGTTAAAATTAACGGTTTGTGTAGTAACTACGGCCTTATCACATGTGGGGTGCCTCAGGGAACTGTTCTTGGTCCTATTTTGTTTCTTGTATATCTAAACGATTTGCTAAGTGTTAACATTCCTGGAAAAATTGTATGCTACGCGGATGACACGGTGTTACTTTTTCAAGAATCTAACTGGGAAACTGTAAAAGATACAGCAGCTGAGGGTATTATGGCGGTAAAGTCATGGCTCGACTCCAATCTGTTGTCTTTAAATCTTAAGAAAACAACATTTATAACATTTGCTCCTAGATTGTCACAAATACCAGATATGAACAGTATTACTGTACATGACTATGACTGCAATAATAAAAATAACTGCTCCTGTGTTAACAAAATAATAGGTACAGATAGCACACGATATTTAGGTGTCTTTATTGATCAACTGTTAAAATGGAATTTTTACACATTATATAAACATGAAACTGAGAAAAACAGTTTATAAATTTAAGCAATTAAAGCATATTTTATCGTGGAACTGGCTAAAGTGCGTCTATATTTGTATTGTTCAGTCAATCCTTAGCGATGCTATCATAGCCTGGGGAAACGCATACGAGGTACACCAGAGATGCCTGAACATAACACAGAAATGAATCATAAAGACAATGCTGAATAGAACAATATTATATCCTAGTGTAAAAGTGTTTCAGGATAGCGGTATATTCACAGTGTCAGACCTCTACATATTCTCAGTTGCTGAATTCATTAAAAAATACCCCATTTATCATTCACATATCTCTCATTCTATTACAACAAGATCAATTAGCTCAAGCAAAGTAACAGTTCCCTTTAGGTCCTTAAATCTTTCACAACAGCACATTTCATACATGGGGCCACTAATATACAATGAGATTCCAGCACACTACACACAAAGTACTTTTCAAAATTTCGTAGGTTCTTTTAAAAAGTGGTACGAGACAAACAAGGATCAATTACTCAAAAAACTCTCACAAGCTTAACAAACACTATTTCATTTGTTAAACTTTTTAATGTTTATTTTTGTGTTGGTATATTTTTTTCCTCTTCTTTACTTTCATTCCCTCGTCTTATATATTATATAATTTTTAAAATTAACATTTTTTCTTTATTTTTTTATATAGATATATTTTTTTCTCTTTATAAACGTGCCTTAAATAATATCGAACTTCCATTACCGGGACATAAATAAATGATGTGTACACACAAACCCGCACAGGTTTACAGTACACACATTAAAAACATTTTGTAGTATATTAAATTTAAATAAGACCTAAATTAGATTTTAACAATAGATTAGAATTATTTTTAGATTAGATTTATGTAATGTTATTGACTTTTGAATTATTCTGTATTTGTTGAAATGAACAATAAACATATTATTATTATTATTATTATTATTATTATTATTATTATTATTATTAATATTAATATTATTATTGTGAATAAAATGACGGGAGGTTCAGACGTGCTTTTGAACGCTCCGCAAAAACCATGTAAACGATGCAGAAGTGTCGCGAAAATAGGACTAAAATGCATCAAGTGTGGTACTGTGTCACATGCTTCATGCCTAAAAATGTTAAAAAGCATAGAATATTTAACGGAAAATATGATAAATTGTTGTGAAAATGAAAGTAATGCAGGTGTATCAAGTGAAAATATAAAATCTCCATCGGTTCAAGAAAGTGTAGTTCCATATCAAATAGAGATAAGATATCTTAAAGAGCTGCTTATACAAAAGGAAATTATTATTGAAAACAAAAATAAATTAATTCAGGAACAAGATAGTGAAATATCGGTTCTTAAATCTCATATTGGTTTAATAAAAGAAAATGCAGAGTTGAAAAATAAACTGAGTGGAAAGGAAAATGCAAAAATTCGTGATGAAAAATACACTGAAAACTATGCTAGAAAATATGCTAATAGAACTGAAGATCACAAGTAATGTAAACGACAAACAAAAAAATATACAGAGTGCTCAAATAAAAATAAAGGCTAATGGAAACACTCAAAAATTAGATAATGCAAATATAAGACAATCTGAAAATAAAGATAAGAATATAAACGAAACAGAAGAGGTACAATTAGATATTATGCCAAAGGATAATGAACTTCTAGACAATTGGACAAAAGTAAATGAGAAGAAAAGAAAGTATAAACAAAGAATTGTAAATGTTGGTACTAATGAAACATTGGATGCTTTCACTGGAAGAGAAATAAAAAATAGAAGAGCCTTGCTATTTTTGGGCAGAATCAAAGACAATGTCAATAAGGACATTGTAGTTAAATACATATCTGATAAATTAAAAGTTAAAAGCGATGAAATAATAATAGACGAAATAGAAACAAAATATGAGAAGAGTGATAACAAGTGCTTTCGCATAGGAGTGGACTTTACTTTTAAAGAAAAGCTGTATGAATCTGATTTTTGGCCAAAAGGTGTGGTTTTTAAAAGATTTCGTTTTGATTTTAATAAAAAAGATGGCCAACAAAAAGAAAATGTTTTAAATGATTTTTTATAAGTAACATGAATGTAAATGGAATTTTATTTTATCAAAATATACAATCACTTAGATCCAAAATAACAGAAATAGAAGCTATAATATCAGACAGCACGGAAATGCTTTGTTTTAGTGAACACTGGCTGCATCAAGATGAAAGACCAACAATCACTGGGTATAATCTTTCTTCCATTTCTACAAGACAAGATATGCATCATGGGGGAACTTGCATTTATGTTAAACAGGATAGAAAGTATCAAGACATGAAGGAAAGTACACATTGTATAGATGGGCATTTTGAATACAGTGCTGTAGTATTGGAGGAGTATAAGTTAATCACAGTATGCTTGTATCGTCCACCAACAGGTAAACTTGACACCTTTTACAAAAAATTGACTGAGGTGGTTGACGAATTCAACAATAAATTAAATAAATATAATTTAATTATATGTGGAGATTTTAACTTAAATTACTTGACAAAAAACCCTCACATCAGAAGACAAATTAATTTCTTAAATAACCTTTTAAATATGTATGGACTAAGACCTCAAATATCCAAACCTACTCGTGGAGAATCGTTACTAGATAATGTATATATAACCAAAAACTATAAAAGTGTAGCAGAAGTAATCAATACAGCTTTATCTGACCACGAAGGTATAAGGGTTAATTTTGAAATAAACGAAAACTTAAATCAATATAGGAGATATAAAAGAAACTTTAGCAAAACAAAATTGAAAGCAATAAAAGAAGAAATACTGTCTGTTGATTGGGAATATTTATACAGTATAGAAGATGTAAATGAAGCATATAAAGAATTTCAGAAAATAATTTCAATAAAGTTCACAGTATCATGCCGCTAAAAGTTGTTAAAATCTCAAACCATACTAAAACATGGATAACACAAGGTATAAAGATATCATGTAAGAAGAAGAGAACTCTATATGAACTGCAAAAGAAAGGTGAGATTGATAAATCAGTATATACAAAGTATAGCAAACTCCTAAGAAAGGTCACCAGCACAGCAAAATTTCTGGAAAATGAAAGAAAAATAAATGGGTCTGATAATAAAACAAAAACAATATGGAAAGTCATAAAACAACAACAACACACAGAAAAAATGTCACCCAAAATTACAGACAATCAGATAAACAAAGTAAAGGTCTTAAATGAAGCAAATAATATATTTTTGAACATGTGTCCACATATCCAAGGTGCAAAACCTTTGCTAGATAAAATAAAAGTTAATGAGAAAAGTTTCTTTTTAACTCCAGTCACAGAAGATGAAATATATCATGTCATTATGGGACTGAAAAACACAACAGCAGAAGGATGGGATGAAATTCCTATGGTGATTTTAAAGAAAAGTGCAGATGTATTCTCGGCTCCATTATGCCATCTAATTAATAAAACTTTTGAGGCAGGTATATCTCCAGACAACCTCAAAATAGCCAACGTACGCACCCTATACAAAAAAGGTAATACCACAGGCAACACAGAAGATCTTAAAAACTACAGACAGATAGCAATTTTACCAAACATATCAAATTTATGAGAAGGTATTACAAACACGAATTATGAAGTTTTTTGAACAAAACAATCTGCTTACGAAATACCAGTACGGCTTTAGAAGAGGGAAAAATACAATAAAATCAGCCTACGAAATAATATCCGCAGTGTATGATGCTTTTAATGATGCTCATGTGGTATATGGACTTTTCCTTGATTTAAGTAAGGCATTTGACTCGATAAGGCATGATATACTGTTAACAGAACTAGAAACATATGGTATAGGAGGTATTCCTTTGAAGCTTTTAGAATCTTATTTAGATAACAGAAAACATAACTTAGTTGAGTATGGTGACGATGGCAAGAAAATAAGTTCCACATATGGGATCATAAATAAAGGAGTTCCCCAAGGTTCAATTTTGGGACCTTCCTTGTATATAATTTATACAAACGACCTACCAAACTGGGTAGATAAAACGATCAACATGTATGCTGATGATACCGCAATTGTTTTTTCAGGCCATAACATCCCCAGACTTAAGACTGACATACAACAAGTTTTGTCTAAAATACAGTATTGGTTTACGGTGAATAACCTGACACTGAATCTTAATAAAACAACGGTCATTGAGTTCAACACCAAAGCGAAGGAAGAAGAAAAAAGAATATTGAACTGGAAGCTTCAAAAGCCGTTCCATTGGTATACTCAGCAAAGTTTCTTGGATTAAAACTAGACGCAAAACTGGACTGGAAGAACCATATAGACGAATTGGCCAAGATAATTTCCAAAAGCACGTACCTTTTGAGAACGCTCTCTAGAGCGTCTTCTAAAGCTACAGTGATTACAGCTTATAATGCATTGGTTGGATCTATATTGAGATATGGGGTAATACTGTGGGGCGGTTAAGTAAATATGAATAAGCTGCTTTTAGCACAGAAGAGATGCATAAGATCAATGTTTAATCTAAAACAAGATCATAGTTGTAGAAGTTATTTTAAAGAAAATAATATACTTACCTGCTATGCCATTTATGTACTGGAGGCATCACTTTTTGTGAAACAAAACATGGACATATTTTCTACAAATATACAAGATCACGACTACGAGCTACGTGGAAAACAAAATTTAAACCTGCCCAGAGCAAGAGTCACTTGGCTACAGAAAAATGCAAAATTTACTTTAATAAAAATTTACAACAAGATTCCAAAAACAATCCGAGATGAAACAAACAAGCATTTTAAAAAAAGCTTAAAAAATATATTGGAACAGAATCCTATATATACCATGGAAGAATTTTTCAATATGAACTTTTAGTTTTGGATTTACTTTACTAGAAATGTGTTGTATAAAATTATATGTAGAATTTGTTTTGATTTATTTATATTGTACAAATGATAAGCTCAACACCCAATGGGTAATATAGTTCAATTGACTATATATATATATATATATATATATATATATATATATATATATATATATATATATATATATATATATATATATATATATATATATATATATATATATATATATATATATATATATATATATATATATATATATATATATATATATATATATATATATATATATATATATATATATATATATATATATATATATATATATATATATATATATATATATATATATATATATATATATATATATATATATATATATATATATATATATATATATATATATATATATATATATATATATATATATATATATTGAGTTAATAAATGACATCTATCTATCTATCTATTATTATTATTATATATACATACATACATACATATACATATGTGTGTGTGTGTGTGTGTGTGTGTATGTAGGTATCACACCAGTAACTAAAAAAGGGAGCCCATTTTGATCAAATTTGGTGAGTGCATTCCTTCTGTAAGTAGCTTGGATAAGTTCGTTATCCAGGATAATCAGATCCGTTTTCCTGGAAAATTTTGGGTTTTGTTTCCGAAAATTTGTGGATCTCCAGAACTAACAAACCTACAACTAAATTTGATATGCAGGTTTATATTGTTAAAAATTTCGGGGCAGCAAGTGCGTTATGGTAGCGAATTTTTTAAATAAAAATGCTTCAAATTTGCATAATTCAATTTTCTATAAACCTAGAATTTTTAAATGTAATATATACGAGGGCAATAAATGTCATCAAAATAACTTTGTTATTTTTTGAGATACGAATTTTTTTCCCGGAAATATCAAATTTTTTTTTTTAGAAAAACTGATCCGATAAGACTGGCTAACAAAATCACCCAAGCTAGTAATAAAAGAAGGATTCTTGCTGAGTTTCATCAAAATCGGTTCATAACTTTTTGAGTTATCGGTTGGATGGATACATACATACATACATACATACATACATACATACATATATATATATATATATATATATATATATATATATATATATATATATATATATATATATATATATATATATATATATATATATATATATATATATACATATATATATATATATATATATATATACATATATATACATATATATACATATATATATATATATATATATATATATATATATATATATATATATATATATATATATATATATATAAATTCAAACGGACCTTGGTTTCGGGTTATAGGTGCCCAAATTCGCGCTCGTTTGAGAAAAATTTTGCAAAGTCTCACCATCGATACCTCTCTATTAGCGAATTTTTTAATATAAAAATTCGCCAAAAGTATGCCAAATTTGGATCTCTAGAATAAAAGAAAAAAAGATACGTATTTAAAGAAAAAAAAATTGGGTGCCACTGATGACCAGGGAAATGCAAAAAAACAAAATATTTTCTGTCCATAACAAAATCTATTGTATATTACAAAGATTAAGTTTTTGGCACAAAAAGGTCAAGAAGTACCAGGAAAATTACTTTGAAAATTTTCTAGTTTTTCTTCTTAAAACGTCAAAGTCGCGATTTGAAACGTCAAAATTGGCAACTTTATGCAAAGAACCTAAAGCGAATATGTGTTATGTAGAGAGAATGTGGCAAGAAGTGTGTTTTACAAAACCTTTACGCTTTAACAGTCATTGTTCTTCATTTTACTAAAATATTTGCAGAAGATTCATTTCAAACAGATCCTTTCTCTGATGCTTTGGCAGTAGTTTTAGTTATAGAGTTCATTTTTAATAGTCTATACTTAAGCGAATATTCATAGAAAAAATTCGGCATTGACGACACCCCGACTTTTGAATTTTCAAAAGATTTCTTCAAATGGGCGCGAACTAGGTCCTCTTGAACCCACATCCGGTTTCAGTCTTTATTTGTTTACACGCAAACAGGGCGACACATTTCACGGTAACACTCAATATATATATATATATATATATATATATATATATATATATATATATATATATATATATATATATATATATATATATATATATATATATATATATATATATATATATATATATATATATATATATATATATATATATATATATATATATATATATATATATATATATATATATATATCGTTATTGTACAAGATACGAGAAAAAAATATGTATGTTAATTATAGGGTGTCTTGAGCTGCATCTCATAAAATTATTTTTGCAACTACAGGGTGCCCATAAGTCGTTGATGATACACATTTTCTTTTATTTTAATCGAACACGCCTTATATTATTGCATTTTTGATCGAAATATAATGCATGTTCGTAAAAAAAAATTGGACGCGGCAAGTGCGGTATGGTACCGAATTTTCGTTAAATGTTTTAAAATGTAATAACTCACTTTGCTGTTAACCTAAAGTTCTTTGACTAGGAAACCGGTTCTTGCAGGAACATTTAAAGTTTATTTTCGGAAATTTTTTGTACATTTTCAAACAAAGTTATTTTGATAAAATATGGTACATTGTTTTTACTATACAGGGTGGTATGGTACATTGTTTCTACTATACAGGGTGGACCAAACTCGATGGGGTATTAAAAGTGTATAGTGAACCAGAAAACGTAGAAATCTGAAATTTGGGTTATGTTTATAAGTGGTCATGATATTCATTTTGAAAATATTTTTGACACCGTGGCCTTGCCACACCCATACTTACCTAATAACAACTTTATTTTTTCAAATAAAATAGCCTATGTATATTGTGACATTTACAGATTCCCTGAAACATTTGTAAAGTTTTTTTTATATTATGTATCTTTCACTTATCTCAAGCCGTTAAGGGGATAAAAAGTATTATTTAGGCGATTTGGTAACCTGCATCCATTAATGAAAAAAATATTCTTTCCGTAACCAGCATAGGTGGAGGTCTTAGTTTTTGGTTACTGTTTGTCAATATGTTGCTATATCATGATATGTCATGCAAATCCAATTATTGCATACAGGCTGTCTACAAAAAAATGGGCTTTGGTAGAACATAGAAGGGCAAGTAATGTGAGATTTTCAAATGGAATACCCTGTATTTTTTAATTGGAATAGCAAGACCAATTGATTTTCTGTCTAAAAGTACCATATGATGTTATGCTTATTCTCAGCGGTTTTTGACTTATTACCCAATTAACAGTTCCCTACATTCTCAAATGAAATAATGAAAAGAAAATAAACACAAAAGTAAAGGTCAATAATTAAACTGCTTAAAGCATCCTCCTTCAACTCTCAAACATTATAGGACTTGTGTCAGAACATAATGTGTTGTTGCTGCTTCTATCTCACAGCCGTTTAGAGCCAGGAATGCACTGCTCACTCTATTCTGAAGCTTTTCCTTGGTATTAATGGGATTAAAGGTAAACAATTTGTTTTATCCTACCCCAAAGATAAAAATCAAGTGGGGGTGAGATCTGGCGACGTTGATAGCTAAACCCATGGACCTGATCGATGAATCCAACGATGTTCAAACATGTGCGAAAGTTCATTTGTAACTTGATTGGTGCAGTGGGGTGGTGAACCATGTAGCTAATACCAACAATCTCGCAGAGTTTCAATATTTACGTCATCAGGTGAAGTTAGATACTGTGGTCCGTAATATTCCAAGATATCTACCTGAATTTAAATTCTCTTCATAAAAACAGAACCTTATTTGGTCGTTCATCATCAAGCAAGATACATTGAAGTCAAATTTGTGTTGAAACCCCGTTTCTCTAACGAAGTGCCGATTTTCTGCGGTCCAGTAATGTGGATTCCTCTGAGTAAAAATGCCTTCCCTTGTTAAATTTGCTTTCATCAATACAAATAATTTTCTTCAGAAAGTTGGGATCTTGTGTACGAATTAAGATCATTTCACAGAAATCGTCACGTTTTGGAGGATCATTTGTCTTGACAGTTTTGAGTGTCACAAATTTGTAATTATGCAGAAATCATTATGCAAATTTATAATTATGCATAATTATTTCTATAGATTTGTAAACTATTCCTAAGTCTTTTTCAGCAGGCTTAAGTGACACATGAGGATTTACAGAAAAATATACCAGGACAATTATTTGAGTGGCCTCGTTACCTGTTACAGGTTTAATTTGGAGTCTTGCCTTCTGTACATTGTTTATGAAATTATCTTCTAACCTCTTGAATTTCTTCTCATTCATTGGAACTGCGTTTGGATACTGTTCATTGAAGTTTCTGCATGTTCCAGAAATAATCTTGTTACACTGGCCCTGCATGAAGAACAAGTTTAAAATTTGCTCATTTGTGTAAGAATTTGCTATTTCCAGATAACAGACCACACACAATCAGTATGATAACACACTTGCAAACAGACAGTTAGGTTTGTACGTGAGTGGGCCATGTCGGTCCCTCCACCGCGACCATAAGGTCTATTGTGGCTCACGCCTAATGTCTATATTTCCCCCAACAAATCCAGCCTCCTGCAGAGGTCGATAACCTTTGTGGGCGAAAGTTGATCCAGGTCCTCTGGAGCAAGGTTTACCTTGCCAAAGAGCAGGTATCTAGTCCTGTCCGCTGCCGGACAGGAACACAGCACGTGCTCTGCTGTCTCGTCATTCTCCATACACAGCCGGCACTCGGTCTCCTGACCGACCCCAATACGGTGCATGTGATGCCACAAGCGGCAGTGTCCTGTATACAGGCTGACTAGAGTACTCAGTTGTTGTCTGTTCATCTCTAGAAGTTTTTTAGCCCTTGACTCAGACATGCCATTTATGAAGGCCTTAGAGTGAGCTAATCCTGGAAGATTTTGCCAATATTGGATTGTCATTCTTTCTGTCCAGGTCTTTAAGGTGCGTTTTGCTGTGCAAGATGTTATCCCCAGCACCAGTTCTGGTCCGATAAAGTCTGTCTGGGCACCACTCCTGGCAAGCGTGTCGGCCGCAACGTTGCCATCATCGTCCGAGTGACCGGGTATCCAGACCAGCGACACCTCATTACAGCTGCCCAATTCGTTAAGGGCAGATTTACAACTCCATACCGTCTTTGAATTACACCAGTAGGAACCAAGAGCCTTTATTGCAGCTTGGCTATCTGCATATATCTTTATCGATTTGTGTTTGACAGGTTTTTTATCCTTTCCCTTGCACACATCTCGATGGCATACACTTCTGCCTGGTGTATGGTTGCGTACTTGATGAGGCTAGCTGATAGTTTAGCATCGGTGCTGCCCCCATATGCGCTGGCTCCTACTCCCAAATTAGTTTTGGAGCCGTCAGAGTACCAGCAGAGGTCCGCTCTCAACAGGGTCGTTTGATCTCGGTCCCAGTCCTCCCTTTCCGGGAGGACGATCTTGAAAGACAGATCTCTGCTGATCTTTGTAGGCATCAAGCCTGAGACCATTCCCAGAATCCTGTGACCATCAATGTCATCAAGGAGACTGGACTCTTCCAGACTGACTTCCTTCGGCATGCTGTCTGCCGTTTGCTTTAGTCTGTACGTTGTCCACCTCGCCACCCTCTCCAACCATATATGAAGAGGGGGAATATTAAGGAGGACCTCCAGAGCGGCTGATGGTGCGGTGCTTATCGCTCCCGTTATCATCAGACAAGCTTGTCTCTGTAGATGAGCCAGTTTGGCCCTCGCGATTCCATGAAGTGCCTTAGGCCACCAAACTATGGCTTCATATGTTATCATTGGCCTGATAACCACTACATAGAGCCAGTACATCTGTTGGGGGTTTGTCCCCCAGTTGTTACCACAGATTCTCCGGCAGGTCCACAGGGACAGTTTAGCCCTGCGGATTACATTTTCTAACTGTATGTCCCAGTTGAGCTTCTTATCTAGGGTAAAATATTTTGCTTGGTCCGAAAATGGAATGGTTTCCCCCATAAGAATAGGTGGTTTTAATTTGTCCAACCCTCTTCTTCTGGTGAATGGAACAATGATCGTTTTGCGGGGGTTCATAGACATCTGTTCCCTCCGGCACCAATCATTGATTACATTTAGTGCCTCTTGAAGAGTACTTGCCAGTTCCTCCTCAGATTTGCTTCTAACCATTATGACGAGATCGTCAGCATACGCCTGGACCTCAACCTCCCAGAGTCCGAGGATAGCCAGCAGATCGTCCACAAGGAGGGACCACAGCAGGGGGGATAGAACGCCCCCCTGAGGGCACCCCCTCGCAGCCCTGAGGGGGAGATCGGTAATGCATTATTAAATGCTCCTTTGATGTCGAGAAATGCCGCCACCGCAACCTCTCCATTTTCCAGAGAGTGTGTGATTTTCTCGACGAGGTTATTGAGCGCCAACTCAGTTGATTTGCCAGTTTGGTAGGCATACTGGTGGGTATTTAGGGTGTTGTTGACTAATATGTTCCCCCTAATGTGTCCGTCCAGTATTTTTTCAAATCCCTTCAGGAGGAATAATGTAATACTGAGAGGTCTCAGTGATGTGGGTAGGAGGTCCTTACGTCCCATTTTAGGAATGTAAACCCCCCTAACCACCGTCCAGCTGGATGGAATAAAGTTCCAGGCCAGACTGGCTGTGTACGCCTGATAAGGAAAGGTAGGAGAATCTCCAGTCCTTTTTGTAGTAGGACCGGTACCACCCCATCCTCCCCTGGCGACTTGAATGGCTGGAAATGATTCACAGCACACTCTACTGCCGAGGCTGTAACTATTCGCCGAGCAACCCTCCAGTCCTCCCCATGAGGGCGTTTAAATCGTCCCTCAGCTGGTAGAACCTCTCCGTTGCTCAGGATCAGACAATCTGGGAAATGTATGTGAGCTAAGAGCTCTAACGTTTCTTTCCGAGATTCAGTAAAGGAACCATCTGGTCGTTTTATCGATCCCAGTTCCTGAACACGGTCGCGTGAGAGAATCCTGTGGATTCTGGCGCTGCTGGGCAAATTATTAATGTCCCCGCAGAACCTCCTCCAGGACTCCCTCTTAGCGTTCCTTATCTCTCTGTTATAGTGTGTTAGAGCGGTTTTATATTGCTCCCAGTTGCCTGTTGTCTTAGCACAATTGAAGAGACGTGCAACTTCCCTTCGTAGTTTATCGCGGTTATTATTCCACCAAGTAGACCCCCGACTGTCTCTCTTTGACCTTAGTGGACAGTTTTCGTGATATGCAGAGACAACAGCTTCCCTAACCTGTTCAGCCGCAATCTCAATCTCATCACGATCCCTCACTGTGGGGATAGCGGACCCAAGTCTGGCGGCGAGGGACTGCTTGTACCCCTCCCAATCCGTCCTCCTCAGGTCGCGAGACTCCACCACAGGTCTAGGGCCTGTTACAATCTCAAATAGGATATGGTTATGGTCAGAACATGAGGGTTCAGACGACACCCACCATTTGAGGATTCTTGGGCTCAAAAGCCTTGAGCTGATCGTGAGATCTAAAACCTCTCTCCGATTAGCTGTAAGAAAGGTGGGTTCCGAGCCTATGTTGTTGACAACCAGCTCCTCCCCTAGTATGTATTCAAATAGTTACTCACCTCGCCTGTTAGTGTCCGTGCTTCCCCAAGCCAAGTGATAGGAGTTCACATCACACCCCATTACGAGGTGATAGTTGTTCCTCTTGCAGTAGGCGATCAATTTCCGCACCTCTGCTGGAGGTTGTTGTTCTGCATCTCTGTCTCCAGGGAAATAGGCCGAACAGGCCACTACTTCCAGCCTGGTCCCCCCAGATGTGATCACGAGATGGATGGATGCCATGTCCTTGGTGCAGTATTCTGAAAGTGTAAAATACTGCAAGTTGTTTCTGATCCAGATACAGGCTCTGAGGTTGTTACCAGTGCCCACCTCTACTATGTTACCAGAAGTGTTACCCAGCCCTTTATCGTTCCGAATTGGCGGCCCAGGGCTCTTGGAGAAAAGCAATTCTATTTGCTCTTCCTTTAATTTCATGCTAAGGAGGTATGTCGCAGCCTTAGCATGATGCAAATTAGCTTGACTGCACCTTATATTGGTGGGCATGGGGGTGGGAATATAAGGTGTGTGCAAAGAAAAAGGAGTGGGTTAAGGAGCTCGAAAGGAAAGGGATTTAGGGTGCAGGTTCCTCCTCCTTTTGAGAAGCTCGATTACCAAGCCTCCTATAGGAGGGTCTACCTTTGGTAGTCGTCCCAGGGGTGGACTTTCCTTTCTCCTGTTGTTTCCCTCTGGAGGTTCCAGTGGAAGGTTGAATCCTGCTACCTCCTCTATTGGGGCCAGTTTTTTGGTGGTGTTACTTCCCACCGCGGTGCCACTACACGAGGGTACAGACGGGGGGAATGATCCCCCACCACTCCCGGAAGGGCCCGCACCTGTAGCCTCCGGCTGACAGGCGATGCTGGTAGCAGAGGCTGTGGGTTTAGGCTCAGTCGCACACCCCCTAACCCTAGGCCGGAACAAGACCCGCCCGAAGCCATAGAATGGTTTGAAGCCAATTCCCTCCAGCGTGTTCATAGACATTTCGTCGACCGAAAATTTCCATGTCTGTCCTGATGGTCCTGTCGCTACTCGGTGTAGTACAGTCCACTACAGGCCACTATTCATACGTCTCAGTCTGGTGAGCACATCCTCGGGCGTCAGTGTCTCCACCCCATCCGGAAGATATGCCACACAGACGTGAGGCCTGGGGAGGTTCTGCCCTCTCACCAGCTTAAGACAAGCCCCCTTCCACGGCTGGAACCCCCCCAACTACTCGCTACAGCCAGTGCGAGCTGGCCTCGTCCTCGCAATTGATAAGGAGCCATCCGGGTCGATTCGCACAGACCCGGAACCTTATATTAGGTTCTTTCTGAACTGCTCTGCACAGCCTTCAATATAGCCTTCTGCAGTAGCAGCAGTTGTTCATTATTCAGTGATGAGGAGGGATATTCAGAGTGGATAATGCCCACTCTCACCCCTCCAGTCACCTCACTGAACGTTTTCCTGCCAACACCCTCACGGGGCTTTTTAGCCCTCTGCTGTGGTGTGCTGCCGTCGGACCGGAGTCGCTTTCCGCTAAAGGCCCCATCCGTGGCGGCGCCAGGCTCCTCGGGTCGTTTTACCGACCCCTCAAGAGCCACCAGCCCCCACCCGAGACCGGCGGGACTCCGTAAGTGCCTGACTCAAGGCGGTTGAATATGGCACCCCCGCCTTGAGTAGTCGTCTGAGCTGTCTCCTTGCGGATCCAGGCAGGCGTTGTCTTTTCTTCCGTTCCTCCTTGAGGCCCACGGGAGACTTTAAATGCTCCCGCTCCTCATCGGACGACGGAAATGTGGAGGATGAGGACAGGATGGTCCTCGTCCCCACCCCCAACCCCCATCTCTACCTCCATAGGTTGTCCAGTTGCCTGGAGATCGAGAGTATTACCCATCTCGTTTGGCTCTATGACTGTCGTGTCCATGTTTGGTCCCACGAGCAGCAAGGGAAAATAAGCCTCCATGGAAGAGCCCCGCATCCCATGGAGAGGCATTGTACACAGGGAGGTCGCCCGGTTTCCCTGGGGAGGGTTACGTTAGCGACAGAATTACCATCCTGCCAATGCCCGGCCATATCGGCCAGAAGCATCATCGCTTCGGCACCAACCCGCCAACGACCTTGCGATGTGGTTTTTTTTATAGAGGACTCTCCTCGCAATGTCGGCCAATTAAGGCAAGCATTCCCAGCCCTCCTAAGACATAACTAGGTAGGGTTACGGTCTGGTTAGTTCATTTAGTTCAGGTCTAATAGTAGACGCTATCCAGGGTGCACCACGGGGAGGCAAACTAACATTACACCCCAAACAGACAGTTACATTTTGACGATTGTTTTCGACTGTTTGGAAGCATGGCATACTGATAATAAGAAATGTGTTTTCATTACTTGCAATATTATCGTTGTTTTTTTTTTTTTGCTTATAAGCCAAAAACCGCTAGGAATAGGTAAAAATCACATTGTGCTTTTAGATGGAAAATTAATTGATCTTGATATTCTCATTATAAAATACAGGATGAAAAATTAATTGATATTGATATTCTCATTATAAAATACGGGGTGTTCCATTTGAAAATTTTGCATTACCTGCCCTTCTTTGTTCTACTACCAAAAGCCAATTTTTCCGTAGACACCTGTATGCAATAATTGGATTTGCAGGCCATATCATGATACAGCTACCTATTGACACACAGCACCCAAAAACTTAGACCTCCACCTATGCTGGTCACGGAAAGAAATATTTTTTTTATTAATAGATGCAGGTCGCCAAATTTCCTAAATATAAGTTTTATCTGCTTAACGGCTTGAGATATGTGAGAGATACATAATAAAAAAATCTTTAAAAATGTTCCGGGGAATCTGAAAATGTCATTATGTACAGGATGTTTCATTTGGACAACAAAGTTGGTATCTGGTAAGGATGGATGTGGCAACGCCGTAGTGTCAAAAATATTTTTAAAATGAAGATCATGACCACTTATGAACATAACCCAAACTTCAAATTCTTTCTGGTTCACTATATGCTTCTAATACGCCATCGAGTTTGGCCCACCCTGTATAGGTTATACTGGTGCCCAAATTTGATGTCTGATTTCATTAAAAAAAAAGACATTTGCTATTAAAATATTTTTATGAAAATTCACACCATAACGCATTTCCTGCGTCCAGACTTTTTTGTTATAAAGTTGCTCTAAAACCTCTTGATCTGTGGACAAAATATAATTTTTATATGATATTCACAATATTTTTCTTTCACCAGTGGATGACCAGCTTATACTGCCAGTAGTGTGAAAAGTATTCTTGAGAACCCTCAAATGGTAGCCTCAACATTTTTCCATGTTGAGGACTGCACCTGAGTTCCTCGAGTACTCACTATAGCACTCCAAAACCATGTTTACTTCTGTTGTGTATTAAGGTTGGCAATAGACATAGATAGTTGTCGGTTCTAGTTCTTAAGTGACAGTTGTAAGAACATGGTTGATGGGTTAGTATGTTGTAGCAGCTGCTGTATATGTACTCAATAATTAAATAGTCTTAATCAGTGTCGTAGTTTCTTCTGGTATTAAGTAACAAAGGCAATCAGTCTAAGCGAATACACAACAGATTGGCGACGAGTCGGGTAGTTCATATGCTAAATATCGGTTAAAGAAAGTATAGTTACCTCAGTATTCCAAGTGGAGGGAAAAGTGTGTTCAGCAGTAAATCGAAAAGCGACTCTCGAAGAACACCGGAATTCGAAGTGACAGAATTGTGAACCTGCAGCAGAAATTGTATGTTCTGTGTACTGGATCATTGTGGCAGCCCTGTTAGCATATATTCTGTGGTCCTGTAATATTTTGATACTATAATCAAATGTCAAAATTTGAAGAATATAACGTCGGAGTGGAAGATTTTGAGGCATGGGAAGAGAGATTGCTGCAATATTTCATGGTAAGCAAAGTGCAAAATAAAGTCAGAGTAGCCAATTTAATAACCCGGTTGGGTGGGAAAACGTATAGTATCTTGAAAAATGTGTTATTCCCAAGTAAACCGCTGTAGAAGACGTATAATGAATTGGTCGAAGTATTAAGGAATGAATTTAAGTGCACCACCAGCGTAATTGTGGAGAGGTTCAAATTTTATAATAGGAAGCAATTTAATTCAGAAAAGGTATCTGAATATGTGTCACCCCTGAAAGAGTTAGCAAAGTCCTGCAAATTCGATCAATTTTTATATCAGGCCCTGAGACATAAGCTGGTTTGTGGTGTTTATAATGTAAGTATTCAGAAAAAACTATTAGGTAAACCTGAATCATTAACATTTGAAGAAGCTTTTCTGCTGGCAATAAATGTGGAAGCTGCAGAAACACAAAGTCTCATAGTACAAGATAATGGAGAATGTTGGGAGATTATCTGGACAGGGAAGTCAAAACACTGTTGCAGTTGGAGAAACCAAGGTAATAAGCCCGGCACAAATAGAAATAATAACTGTTTTAGGTGTGGTCGCTCAAATAATCCAGACTCCTGTCCAGCATTGTCTTGGGAATGCTTCAAGTGCAAAAGGAATGGGCACATAAGTAAAATGTGTCTTAAGACAGTTAGCACGAATTCAGCAGTACGAAAAGTGTCATCAGAAGATGGAGCAACACAAGACAAGGATGGGGCGAGTTGGCATGGTTATGTAAAATTAATAATGTGGTTGAGGACAGTTTAATAGTCAAGGTGGTAATTGAAAACGTATTATTCGATATGGAAGTAGACTCAGGGGCATGTAAAACGGTAATGCATGTTATAGGCTATAATGACAAATTAGCTAGTAAGTATAGTCTGAAACCAGCTTATGTAAAATTAAGAGTAGTCACAGGTCAACAAGTGAGGGTAATGGGTGAAATAGTTGTAAAGGTTGCATTCAAAAATGAAATGTATAAATTGCCTGTCATTATCATAAATAGTACAAATTACTTTAACCCGCTATTGGACAGGAATTGGCTGTCCGTAATTTGTCCAAAGTGACAAGACACACTATGTAGTATTGCAGAGGTTCATCAATGTGCTATCGATGGTCAGTTGTATTTGAATCTGACATCACACCCCATTACAAGGTGATAATTGTTCCTCTTGCAGTAGGTGATCAATTTCTGTACCTCTGCTGGAGGTGGTTGTTCTGCATCTCTGTCTCCGGGGAAATAGGCCGAACAGGCCACTACTTCCAGCCTGGCCGGTTGTGATCATGAGATGGATGGCTGCCATGTCCTTGGTGCAAGTATTCTGAGAGTGCAAGTTGTTTCTGATCTAGATACAGGGTCTGTGGTTGGTACCAGAGCCCACCTCTACTATCTTACCAGAAGTGTTACCCAGTCCTTTAGTTCACTCCGAATTGGGGGTCCAGGGCTCTTGGAGAAGAGCAATGTCTATCTGCTCCTCTTTTAATTTCATGCTAAGGAGGTATGTCGCTGCCTTAGCATGATCCTAATTTGCTTGTATGCACCTAATAGTTCTGGTGGAAGGATGTATCCTGTCAGCACCCTCTCGGGGCTTTTTGCCCTCTGTCGTGGTGTGCTGCCTTCCGACCGGAGTCGCTCTCCGCTAACGGCGCCCTCAGTAGCGGCATCAGACTCCTCGGGTCGTTTTATCGTACCCTCGAGCCCTCAGCCCCCACCCGAGCCTTCCAGGACCTGACTTCCGCTAGTACCTGACTCAAGACGGTTGAATATGTTACACCCGCCTTGAGCGGACGACTAAGCTGTCTCCTTGCGGATCCAGGCAGTCGTTTTTTCCTCCACTCCTCCGTGTAGTGCAAGGGAGACTTTAGGAGCCCCCGCCCCTCATCGGAGGACAGATTTGGAGGATAGGGAGAGGATGACCCCCCCGTCCCCCTCCATCGATTTGGCGGTAAGAGAGGAGACAACCCCCATTTCTGCCCCCATGGGTTCTCCAGTTGCCTGGAGATCGAGAGTATTATTACCCATCTCGTTTGGGCCTGTGTCTGCCGTGTCCATGTTCTGATACCACAAGCAGCTGGGGAAAATTGTGGTTAACCTCCATGGAAGACCCCCCCATCCCATGGAGAGGCATTTATACACAGGGAGGTCGCCTGGTTTCCCTGGGGAGCATTACGTTAGGGGCAGAATTACCAGACTGCCAACGCCCGGCCATATCGGCCAAAAGCATCATCGCTTCGGCACCAACCCACCAACGACCTTGTTATGTGGGTTTTTTATAGAGGTCTCTCCTCGCAATGTCGGCCAGTTAAGGCAAGCATTCCCGGCCCTCCCAAGACATGCCTAGGTATCGTTACAGTATTACATCCCTCCTCCTTTCTCAGCCGGGCTTGGGACCGTCCATGGCGGAGTTGGATTCCGGCTAACGGACATCTTTCTCTAATACCAGTGATGAACTTGATAGAAGCTGTTATGAAGTTTGATACTCTTATATTACACAAGGCTTCTGTATATAATGTTCTTATGTAATTTATCATATTTGAGCCAAAATTATATTTGCGAAGTGTATGAAACAAATACCTATAGCTTATTCGATTAAAGATTTTGCTTTGATCAAGTTACAATATAGCAGCATTAGTATTTGTCCTGTTAACATGCTCCATAAGGCCTCTATATAGGTGTAACTCATCATAGATATATCTTCCAGGGATTCAAAAGGTTTGGTCTGGATGAACTAGTTCATTAAAAATATTTGATATGCTGGTTGCGAGACATTTCAAAGCGGTTTTATAATTTGTTGTCATTATAGATTGTTACGACCCAGATGTCGTAAATTGTTTTTTTATTATTAATCTCTCATAATTTTTTAAAGTTTTATGTCTATTTAATGTGTTCTCACACGAGTGAGTTATTTAGGATGACACAGACCGTGTCTGTGTTTGGGCACAATGATCATCGAGCGGGTGATACCTTCAGTATCCCTGCTCGTTTAATTCTATTAAGTCTACGATTAAAATACAGCGGAACTGGGGGTCTTCTGCTGTCTTTCTATGTCTGGTGAACGGCTGGTTACACAGCGCAAAGTCGATCCGATGTCTATATGTTGGCATGACTGGGCGCATGTGCATGAAGTGATGACGAAGGCCTTCTCCACGGCGTTCGCTCTTCTGGTTTCAACTGTCGTAGTGCGGAGAGTGCCATAGTGGCCAGGTCCGTTTTGTGTAGAGTAATGCCACCACGTTAAGTTGATAAAAACGTCATTCTTCAGGGCAAGCTGGTGCTTACATCCAGACTAGTGTGATTATGTTTTAGCGTCACTGCCATTCTAGTGCAGCAAGAGAATTGTGAGCGTAGATGGGTCGCTGTTAGTTGCAGGTTGATTGGGTCTGGTTCCACTGCCAGCCTTAGTCGCGATGGTGTAGCTGTCCAGTCGCCACAGATGAGTATTAAAACAACAACCACTTCATCGTGGTATTTCAGTATAATTGTGTGTTTTAAGTAAGGTACTATTGCTATGTGCAGATATCCTTTTTTGCGTGTGCCTTATCTTCAATGTCATTTGAACTTGTGTGACAGATAACGACTGTTAACATCATTGCCTGCCGGTACAGTCGTGGACCTGGTGGTCGTCACCGTACCATGACTGCTTGAGTGATTATACTGAGTGCCGTTGTGGCTAGTCATTCAACTTCATTAACTGTTATTATTATTTATGATCATTGACCTATAGGGTCGCTCACGGCACTATTTGTTATTATTAGTCCTGATTATTGACCTGCAGGGTCGTTTACTTATGCTTGTTAATATTATTGATGATTACTGACCTACAGGGCCGGTCATTGATTGTTTGTTATTATTATTTATGATCCCTGACCTATAGGGTCGTTTATTGAGAAGGTTGCGACATAAACTCCACAAGGGGGCGTCACCCCTAAGTGTTTAATTGAGTCAGTTTCACCCCACCCGGGAAGTGCATTACTGTTTACCTTGTGAGAAGTGCTTCACGCTTCTTGCAGATTTATTCTGAAGGGATAACTGACTTGTTACATAAGTAACACTTACTTTAGAACAATAATTTACTGTTCAGGCCCATCAGGCAAATCATTTTAACCTGTTTGGGTTATATTACCTTGGTAGCAGGTGTGTGAGCTCATTCGCCAGAAATTAAACACTGATGTTAATTAATAGCTGTTGATCTTATCTGCCAGTAGTTGCCCATATAATAGGCGGACCTTATTGTATTTATGTTGGTCCCTATCACCATACAGCCTATTGTTATCATAGCATACTTCTATTGCCACCGCTGTATTTACACTGTGAATATATGGGTTATTATTATTTCTGTTAGTATTATTTGCTGAACATACCATTGCTTGCGCTTGTGTCGTTCGAGCTTGCGTTTCACGGATTAGCAAAAGTATTGGATTATAGAAGTATTATTGATCTTGATTCTAAGTCACAAAGTCATCATAGTTCCCCGTGTAGGTACTAATAACACCTTGAACCTGGTTGCGGAAAGTGGCTGGTGCCTAGTAAATTAAGTCTCTCAGACTTTGATAAAAGCAGAGTGTTTATATAACACCCGAACCCCTCTGAGATTTCTCCATGCTTGAGCTCTGCTTAGGCCTCCACTGGTACTTAGTAGTGAACGGTCGTAGCAAGATACTGGTCGCCAGTTCTTTTAACAACCTTGTTTGTAAAGTAACAACATTATAGCTATTCTGAGACTTTGGAAAATACTGGATTTCCATAGGCTCATGTTAAGGTACGTTTTTTTTAAAGTCTAGTCCAAGCACAAGTAAAACTCAGGTGTTAGTCCGTCTATTCCGGGAGCTTTATCTTTATTAAGAGAGTTTAATGCCTGTGATATTTCTTCCAGTATAAGGAGCGTCTAAATCTTGTTTTTAATTCATTACTAATTTGTGAGAGGCACTCAAACAAGCGGTCATTTAAGGTTAGATGTTCCTGGTGGTCCTCATAAATATCCTTAAAATATTAATTCACAGTTTTACACATTTATTTTGGGTCATTAATAGATCTGTTATTTTCAAAAATTTCGATAAGTTGTCGGTAAAATAGAAATAGCAGTGGGTCTATTGGCTTCATGTAGATTTTGAAGTTTTGAGGCTTAAATTTTATTTTCTGTAATCTTTTTAAAAATGCCCGTGGTATCTCTACTTACTTTGAAAATTTCTGTAACACCCCTCCTAATTAATTGACTTAGTGATTTTTAAAATTCTCTAGAGCACAAATCTCCTGTTTTTTTAAACTTATTTATGTATTGTTTTGTTATTTCCATTATTTCTTGCTTGAGAGTCTCCCAAAATTTACTGTGGTTTTCTATGTTTTCTAGGTTTCTTTTCCTTTTACATGAACTAGAGGGTCATAAACTTCTGATGAACGTGACTCGCCAAACAACCTATATATATATATATATATATATATATATATATATATATATATATATATATATATATATATATATATATATATATATATATATATATATATATATATATATATATATATATATATATATATATATATATATATATATATTGTAACGAGGCCTGACTTACGGGGTGAATTATACGGTGGAACAGATTAACGGACATACGGGAATGGTCCCGGGCGCCAGATTTTAAAAGGGTTTACTCTCTACGAGGGTGTCTGCGGCCTCGTCACAAGACTCTGGTCACGGTTGTGACCAGAGTGCCTGGATAGCTCTGTGGAGAGGGTCCGGTAGCCTTTGTTGTAACAGGCCGTGTAGTTACCTCCGGGGCGGCGGGCTTTAATCGCTACCCCGACAATTCCGTGACCTTCTAGAATTATATATAGATGTAGCAGATTTAATTAAAGACCAGATATCCTATTTACAACGTTTATTAAGAAACTATATATATATATATATATATATATATATATATATATATATATATATATATATATATATATATATATATATATATATATATATATATATATATATATATATATATATATATATATATATACACAATAATTCACTAAAGTTCACAATCCTGGTAGTGTGTACTGTACTACCCTATCTCTTATAATATACCTTAGAGGACGGACGAGACGAGATTAGTCAATCACTTGCACGGAAGAGGATCTGGCGTCGGTTTGATCCGATGTCGTGTCAGTCGAGATACTTCGATACCTGGGGGCGTTGAGAACAAAAAGGAAGTCGGCGGGATGGGGTCGTGACGGGATACTGCCGCGAACTGATTTGATCTAAGCTTACTTGTGTCACTACAGCGTCTAAACCAGGATCAAATCAGGACGGACGGGTGTAACCCACTTGAAAAGTCTGTGTCACTACAGCATCACTTTTCGAATGGCTTACAACACGCTAACAGTGCTAGGATACGGGGAGAAAGGGGGCTTGTCTCGGACACACGATCTCGACGTCGCCGAAGGGATACGATATTACGATAAAATGTATGAAAATTCACTATCTCTAAAGTATGACAATTCGCTATTTTTACAGTATGAAAATTGGATATCTTTACAGTATGAAAATTCGCTATCACTACGTAGTATAAAATCGACAAAGGTCTTACCTATTCGGACAAACTAACAGGCCAATTCTTTCGGTGTGTAGTACTACACTGACGGTACCTAACTACCAAAACTAATTACGACTAAACGGTCGAATTCTCTATACCTCTTAACGCATTACTTGTTCTGTAAAACCTTCGACCTTACTCTACCAGTCGAAAACTCTTTCTCCCTTCAGAAGTTAAAATTCTCTCTGTATTTCCCGTATGAAAAATCTAATCGGTGGAGATACCTTATCCTTATCTTGGGCAGATATGTTTTTATTCTGAAGCGATAATTCGAAAATGCGTGTTTGTTAAAAATATTACTGATAAATAAATAAAATAATTTAACTGCGGAGAATATGTTTATCAGTATGATTTGTATTAAATTTATTTCCGAACAGTCGCTTTTGATATCTACGACTGTCCCGAAAATATACGCTTCATTAGAATATAATTAGTTAGAGTTGATTTTGTTTTCTTTAAATGGGAAGTATGCTGTTGGGCATACATATGTTTAAATAAATAACTACAACATTAAACTTATTTTACTTCCACATCGTCACAACGTGTAGACGTATCGCATCGGCGACAAAAATTTCAAAAACCTTTTTTTTGCTTAAATGTAAAAAGTATCAAAACATATGTAAAACATGATTTCGAAATGAAAATTGTTTTGTCTCTCGGTCTGTATGTCTGTCGGCCTGTATGTCTGTCTGTAGCTACGATAACTTGAGAATGAATTAAGATAGCGTCTGTAGATTTCATATCCAGTTAGCAGTCGACAAACGAACGGTTCGGATTGTTTTGTTTTGGGTAGAGTCGCTCTAAGTGGTCAGGGATGAATGTGGGGGTGAAATTGACATTTGTTCTTTGAAACTCGAGTAATATAACGTTTTAGGGTTTGTTAATTAGAAAGCTTTTAGTTTCATCAAACATCTGGTATTCTGTGTTAAAATTAAATTAGGGATTGAATGTGTGGAGGGTGGGATATTGTTGACAAACATTTCGAATTTTTTTTGCTAAAGCTGCGTAAACAGTTTCAAAGCATATAGAAAACTTGATTCTGGAATCATAATTTTTTTTTGTCTGTTGGTTGGTCGGTCTGTCAGTCTGTCGGCATGTACGTCTGTCTGTTAATAGGTGCAATAACTTCGAACGAATTGAGATGTCGTCTTCAAATTTTGTATCCAGTTGGCGCTGACGAAGGAATTCTTCGAATTGCTTTTGGATAAGACCGCTTCAGGGTGTGGTGGATAAATGAGGGGTGATTTGATGAAGGTTGATGTTTTGTAAATAAAACTCGAGTAATATAAGGTTTTAAAAGTTTATGGGTACAGGAATACAAATATGTTCTTGGTGGTCATGTCATGGGGCCCTAAATTCATTCCATGAGTGTCTTTCTGAGAGAATAAATTGTCGCAGCTATGTGGAAGTTGTGACTCAATTTGCAGCACTATTTTTAATTACTCCAAGATTTGTTAAGAGTTTAGAAGCACTAAAAAATAGGTATTAACTAGTATTAAGTCAGATAACAAAACAGAATTATGAATTATGTATAATAAAATATTCTTAATCAAGTAAATGTGTTATGGCAGCAAATTTTCATATAAAGTTAATCATGTTAAAAAATTAGTGCTGCAAATTGAGTTATAGTTTCTACATAGCTGTGATAATTTACTCTTTTAAGAAAGATATTATTATGGAATGAACTTGGGGTCCATGACTTGAACACAGGGAAGATATTCTTATCCCTGTACTGATAAACTTCTGAAACGCTATATTGGTCAATTTTTAATAGTAAAGTGTCATTTTCCCTAATCATCAACCCGCTATTTTTTTAAATTATTATTATATTTTTTTTTCTGAAGCGATCTTACTCACAAATAATCGAGACTATCACATTTGCACCAAATTTGAAGTCAATTGCTTAATTACAAAACAATTTAATATATCACCTTACATGATCAACCACTAGTTGAATTTCATGGAAAATATGAAGTTGGCATTGATTTGACCTTGAAAGTCATCGCCAAGATCAAATCCAATGTCACTATCAGATAGCCAGAAAAAAATACTTGTCTGACACTTTTTTCTCCAAGACTGGAACTTTCAGAGTTATTCTGCTATTCTGTTACTTTTGTGACACCACACATGCTAAATTCAGGCCATTACCCCAACTAATTTTATGGTGATATGTGAATTTCTCGATGAAAAAATAAGAGGAACCAAACTCTACATACACTTAATAATCTTATGTAATATTCTTTCAAAACTAAATTCATATTTACCCCCTTACATTCAACCCCTTCTTCAATTTCATCACAAGATATTATTAGCTGAATGATGAAATTGAACGTTTTGTAATACATAAACCTTGAACGTTCTATTACTTGAGTTTGAACGAAAAGATATAGATTTTCGCCAAATCACACCTCATTTATCCCTTACCTCCTGGAGCGGTTTTGCCCAAAAACAACCTGAACCGTTCGTTGCTCAGGTGCTAACTGTATACCAAATTTGAAGACGATATCTCAGTTTGTTAGAAAGTGATTATGCCTACTAGCCGACAGACACAGAAGTCGACAGGTCGACTGTCCGACAGACAAAAATTTGGTCCGAAATAATGTTTTCTAAATGTTTTCAGACTTTTTACGCCGTTTTGGCAAGAAAAATGTCTGTCACTGATATTCACTCCCCTCACATTTAACCCCTGCTTAAGTTTCTTTACAAAATACCGGATGAGTGATATAATTGAGGGTTTTCTGAAAAACAAACCCTGAAATGTTATATTGCTCTAGTTTTGAGGACAAATTTCAATTTTCACCAAATCACCCTCCGTTCATCCCCTAAGCCCACTGGAGCAATTTTGCCCCAAAACAATCCGAACCGTTGTTTGTCGGGTGCTGACTGTATGGCAAATTTGAAGATGATGTCTCAGTTCGTTATCGTAGCTACTAGCAGACATACAGACTGACAGACAAAAATGTTTTTGTTCCCAAATGATGTTTTGTATATTATTATTATTATTATTATAACTGCTGTAATGGATTTGGGCCTATCAGATCACCTAGGTCAGACTCTGGAATTGGAAGTGAACACAAGCAAAAAGTCATCCACATGTAACTACAAGCTGCAGCGGGTGTATACACAAAATAAAATTTCAGCCTTTCGTGAAGAATTGCAACAAGAAACGTGGAGTCACATATATTCCAATTCAGATCCAAACCAAGCTTACACTCAATTTAGTAACACTGTTAAGTTACTTATAGAGAGAATATTTCCAATAAAAAAATTACCACAACGGAAACCGAAAGGCTGGATTACACAAGGTATCTGCAAATCTTGTAAAACAAAAAGATTGATGCATGAAATGATAACCAAGGGTGAAATTGACAGAAGCTTATATAACAAGTACACGTCAATACTGAAAAAGGTAATTATCCAAGCGAAAAGAATAGAAAGTGAAGCGAGAATAAGCGCATCATACAATAAAATAAAGAGCACATGGGAGATAATAAGCGAAAACTCTAACAAGCTGCCTCGAAACAAACTTACATTCTTAAAGGATACTCAAGATCCAGAGCTTATTAAAGAGGCTTTAAATGAGGCAAATAAGATATTTTTATGTATGTGTCCAAATTTAACTGGAGCAGTAGGAGACACAAGCAAAATCATGTTTCACAACAGTTGTTTTTTCATGCATCCAACGAGTGAGGAGGAAGTGATCAATATAATAAGGGCATTGAAAAGCACCAGAGCAGTAGGCCACGACGAGATTCCAATGATTATTATCAAAAATACTGCAGATTTGCTGGCGGCACCTTTAACTTATCTGATAAACTTAATGATTGAAGGTGGCGTGTTCCCAGATGACCTCAAAAAGGCTAAAACACTAACTATATATAAAAAAAGGAGATAGTGATGATTTAAATAACTACAGACAGATCTCACTGCTTCCTAACTTCTCCAAGATATATGAAAGAGTTATAAATAGTAGACTACTAAATTTCTTTGAAAGTAATAATCTATTAACCGAGTCTCAAGGTGGCTTCAGAAATAAAAGTACAGTACATACCGTTTACAAGGCACTCTGGGAAGTAGATCAAGCTTTCAACAAAAATGAATCATCAGTTGGTGTCTTTTTAGACTTAAGGAAGGCCTTTGACTCTATTAAACATGACATCTTATTTGCCAAGTTGGAGAGGTATGGCGTGAGGGGACAACCACTGTCATTGATAAGGTCCTATCTTTCCAACCGTATGAAGTGTTTGGTATATAGGTGTCCAGAAACAAAAATTGAAATAAAGACTGATTACCAAGCAGTCTCAAGGGGTGTGCCACAGGGATCGATAATCGGACCTCTGCTATATATAATATATACCAATGACTTACCCAATGCTATAAGAGAAAAATTGTTCATGTATGCTGATGACACCACCGTAATTTTACATCATTATAATAAAAATCAATTAGAGCAAAATATCAAAATGGTCATACCTGAGCTCAGAGAATGGTTCCAGGAAAACAACCTGAATATAAATATGAATAAAACTGTAGTGGTGGAATTCAATAAAAGGGCCAAAGAAACAAGTGATAGTGTCATTGCTCTAGATAACACCACGAATATAAAACCATCATATGCAGTTAATTTCTTGGGGGTTGAGGTTGACTCCAGGCTGGACTGGAAAAAACATATCGACAAGGTGGTTGCAAGGGTTGCCAGGTATACTTACATGATAGGTACCTTGGCATTTCTGGTATCGAGACAGGCGGCGCTGGCTGCATACCACGCTTATGTTGAGGCCTCAATACGGTATGGCATAATACTGTGGGGAAACTCGGTGGATATGCAGAGGGTGCTGCTAGTAGAAAAACGGTGCCTAAGAGCGCTTTTTAATTTGCGGGTGGTGGATAGCTGCAGAAGATTTTTTAGCGAACACTGTATACTTACCTGCCACTCGATCTATATATTGAAAGCAGTGCTGTTCGTCATAGACAACCCTGGGTTATTCAAGGCGCACCTACAGGAACATGAACACCAGACAAGATAAAAAAATAATTACGCTATCTCAGCCTCAAGATACACAAGACTGCAAAGGAATGCCACACATAAGTGTCATCAAGATCTACAACAAGGTACCGGTAGAAATTCGTCAACTCCCTAGGCAACAAGTGAAGCATAGACTGAAAAGATACCTAGAACTGTCCGCATTTTATGAGTTAAAGGAATATCTGTTGGACGATATTGCGGGCAAAATTTAGTCGGTGTTGACTTGCAGTCAGTGCCCATGATGCCACTATTGGAATTTTTGTATTTGTGCTTGTACTGTTTTGTTTTTGCACTTGTCTTGTTTATGCAATTTTTTGTTTTATTTTTTGTTTATCTCTCTACGTATTATTTTATTTGTGCAAACTTACTCTGATTGGCTCTACGCCCTAAAGGGCATTGTATTGATGAGCTAGTAAAGATTATTATTATTATTATCATTATTATTATTATTATTATTATTATTATTATTATTATTATTATTATTATTATTATTATTATTATTATTATTATTATTATTATTATTATTTGCTAGACAAAATAGAAGATAATGAGAAAAGTTTCTTTTTAACTCCAGTCACAGAAGATGAAATATATCATGTCATTATTGGGCTGAAAAACACAACAGCAGAAGGATGGGATGAAATTCCTATGGTGATTTTAAAGAAAAGTGCAGAGGTATTGTCGGCACCATTATGTCATCTAATTAATAAAACTTTTGAAACAGGTATATTTCCAGACAACCTTAAAATAGCCAACGTACGCACCCTATACAAAAAAAGTAATACCACAGGCAACACAGAAGATCTTAAAAACTACAGGCAGATAGCAATTCTACCAAACATATCAAAAATTTATGAGAAGGTATTACAAACACGAATTATGAAGTTTTTTGAACAAAACAATCTGCTTACGAAATACCAGTACGGCTTTAGAAGAGGGAAAAATACAATAAAGTCAGCCTACGAAATAATATCCGCAGTGTATGATGCTTTTAATGATGCTCATGTGGTATATGGACTTTTCCTTGATTTAAGTAAAGCATTTGACTCGATAAGGCATGATATACTGTTAGCAAAACTAGAAAAATATGGTATTAGAGGTATTCCTTTGAAGCTTCTAAAATCTTATTTAGATAACAGGAAACAGAACTTAGTTGAGTATGGTGACGATGGCAAGAAAATAAGTTCCACATATGGAATCATAAATAAAGGAGTTCCCCAAGGTTCAATTTTGGGACCTTCCTTGTATATAATTTACACAAACGACCTGCCAAACTGGATAGATAAAAGGATCAACATGTATGCTGATGATACCGCAATTGTTTTTTCAGACCATAACCTCCCCAGACTTAAGACTGACATACAACAAGTTTTGTCTAAAATACAGTATTGGTTCACGGTGAATAACCTGACACTGAATCTTCATAAAACAACAGTCGTTGAGTTCAACACCAAAGCAAAGGAAGAAGAAAAAAGAATATTGAACTGGAAGCTTCAAAATCCGTACCATTGGTATACGGCAAAGTTTCTTGGGTTAAAACTAGACGCGAAACTGGACTGGAAGAACCATATAGACGAATTGGCCAAGCAAATTTCAAAAAGCATGTACCTTTTAAGAACGCTCTCTAAAGCATCTTCTAAAGCTACAGTGATTACAGCTTATAATGCATTGGTTGGATCTATATTAAGATATGGGATAATACTGTGGGGCGGTTCAGTAAATATGAATAAGCTGCTTTTAGCACAGAAGAGATGCATAAGATTAATGTTTAACCTGAAACAAGATCATAGTTGCAGAAGCTATTTTAAAGAAAATAATATACTTACCTGCTATGCCATTTATGTACTGGAGGCTTCACTTTTTGTGAAACAAAACATGGACATATTTTCTACAAATATACAAGATCACGACTACGAGCTACATGGAAAACAAAATTTAAACCTGCCCAGAGCAAGAGTCACTCGGCTACAGAAAAATGCAAAATTTAGTTTAATAAAAATTTACAACAAGATTCCAAAAACAATCCGAGATGAAACAAACAAGCATTTTAAAAAAAGCGTAAAAAATATATTGGAAGAGAACCCTATATATACCATGGAATAATTTTTAAATATGAACTTTTAGTTTTGAATTTACTAGAATGTATTGTATAAAATAGGGATGTATTATATGTAGAATTTGTTTTGATTTATTTATATTGTACAAATGATAAGCTCAACACCCAACGGGTAATATAGTTAAATTGACTATATATATTGAGTTAATAAATGATATCTATCTATCTATCTATAAATGAATTTATTATTAAAACAAATTATTTCATCACTGTCACTTGTTTGAGTTTTAGGTTTGATTTTGTATGCTTATATTTTATTTGATATTCACATTCTACCCCTACTTCAATTTCATTATAGACTACCAGATGAGTAATGAAATTGACGGTTTTCTAATAAACAAAACCTTAACGTCATACAACTCGAGTTAAAAAAAATCAACTTTCATCAAATCAACCCTCATTCACCCCCACCCCATTATTATTATTATTATTATTATTATTATTATTATTATTATTATAATTATTGTTTATTGTAGCAGAGTAATAATACATTGTGTCAATAAAGAAGTAGAATACTTGTGCTTGTACTATAATTACACAATTTTGTTGTTATAATGTTTCAAAATAAATTTGCCTGGTTCATTTGACAGATTCATAAGAATTTTGGCATTTTCTAGAAGCCATTTACAATTTTTACCAAAACTCCATCTTTACTAATATTTGAAACTAAATCCATCCTCTCATAACCTCTAATGCTATTGTTTTATTAACTGATATAGCTTTCAAATTTTCATTCCCATTATTTCCAAGTAAATAATAACTTGACACTTTTAGCGAATTTTCATTGCGAAAAATTCGCTAATAGAGAGGTCACGATGAAAAGCTTTTGAAAAATTTCTTCAGATGAGCGCAAATTTGGGTCCCTAGGAACCAAAACCAAGGTCTTTTAAATGTTTTATATGTTTCTTTGTTATATATATATATATATATATATATATATATATATATATATATATATATATATATATATATATATATATATATATATATATATATATATATATATATATATTTGTGTGTGCGCGCGCGTGCGTCCGTGTGTGTGTGTGTGTGTGTGTGGTTGCATGTATCCGAGCAATAACTCTTTGCAACGGCCATACCACGTTGAATACACCTGTTCTCGTCCGATCACCGAAGTTAAGCAACGTCGGACACGGTCAGTACTTGGATGAGTGACCGCCTAGGAACACCGTGTGCTGTTGCCACCTTTAGCAGGTGGTAGTGGAATTTTCCTTTACGTGATAGTAAAGGATTTTTTTCACGCTCGTGGAGGTACCACCCCATACTTTAAGGGGCCGGTGAAGTCCCAACGGACGTTTCCGGTTCTGGTGTGTGAGTCGGTTTCCCTTATAAGCAAAAATGATGATGGCTCCTCCTTGTACAAAAGATTCTAGAGGTAAAATACTCCTCCATTCGGATATCCGGGAGAGTGGTGTACAGGGGGTGCCAGCATGAAGATTTAACATATCCTTCTCGAATATATGTGGCCTAAATTCTAACCTGAACTCCGTCCACCATTTCCTCCAGGCTAATAGGCCCCAACTCCTCTTCCTCACCGAAACCCAAATCAGTGCCAAAACAGCCACTAATCACTTAGTTTTCCGGGGTATGAGCTCGTTACTTCCTTTAGATTGCATGGAGGCGTGTGCTCATACGTCCGTAGCAATCTACCCTGCACCAGACTCTCCAATTTAGAAGCTGGAAGAAAAGACATACTATGGATAAAACTCTCTCTCAGGGCAACTAAATTCATCTGTTGCATTTACCGGTCACCTACTGATAACAACTTTGTCCACCTCTTTGACTACCTTTCTGAAAAAAACGACCATCTGATTTCTGAATATCCTGCCTCCAAGGTCACTATTATTGGTGACTTCAATGTCTATAATAAGGAATGGCTAGGATCCCCGAAAACCGATCCACAAGGGAGAGCAGCAGAGGCCTTTGCAGTCAGCAGTTCTTTAGTCGATATGGTTCAGCAACCTACTTACTTTCCTCGCATTCCAACACAGTTCAAATCCCTTGGATCTCCTTCTTACTACAAAACCTGCATGCTATAAGATATCAGTCACAACCCCCCTTGGTCGCTTAGACCACGGCATGGTCACTGCTTCCTGCGCAATGCAACCCGAGGTCACACAGTCATCACACCCACGTATCGCTTGGCACTACAACTCCGCAAACTGGGACGAAATGCGGGATTACTTTTCCTCATTTCCATGGGCCTCTGTCTGCTTCTCTCATTCTGACCCCGCTGATATCTCACAAAACGTCACCGAAATTATCCAAGCTGGCATGGAATCATTTATACCACGTACACAGAAAACATTTTCATCCACCCAAAAGCCCTGGTTCTCTAAATCCTGTGACAAGGCTAGACATGAAAAGGTCAAAGCTCACAAAACGCTTCTACACAATTCCAGTCAAGAAAACCATCAAGCATTTAACGACGCAAGAAACCACTATGTCCACATTCTTTCTGAGGCAAAAAACTCGTTTAATAACCACATCAAAAACAAAGTCCTATTAAGCTCCAACGGCGGCAAACCCTTCTGGACTCTTGCTAAATCTATTGGGAATAATTTCTGCAAGAGCACGTTCCCACCTCTTGCCTCAGGGGATGAAATTGTTTCTACCGCCCTGGGCAAGGCTGAACCTTTTGCCTCGTTGTTCGCCGGCAATTCTACTCTCAACTCACCTCCAAATATTCAACAAACAACAGTCCCCAATGTCGCGCATAAAATGAAGGATATCATTTTCAAAACTGAAAAAATATGAAAGATGCTCTCTTTTCCTAATACCAGGCAAGCCTCTGGCGTTGACGAGATCGCAGCAATTGTTCTCAAAAATGCGCACCAGAACTTGCTCCTGCCCTCTCGTTTGTTTCAAATATCTTACAATAGAGGCATATTCCCTAGTACCTGGAAAACTGCTCGAGTACAACCTGTCCCGAAGAAAGGATCCAAAGCGCTTCCTAGCAACTACAGGCCTATTTCTCTCCTTTCAGTCGTCGCTAAAGTGAGGAAAAGTATATAAACACCGAATTACTAAAATTTCTTGAAAAACACAGTCTAATCCATGACAGGCAGTATGGATTCCGTCAGCACAGATCAGCTGCCGACGTCCTTTCCTTTGTCACCCATTCTTAGAACAAGTCTATGGAACTACACGGTGAATCCCAGATTGTTGCTCTAGACATATCCAAAGCATTCGACCAGATCTGGCACGCAGCGCTGCTTAATAAACTGCGGGTCTATGGCCTAGCACCAAAACTCTGTACCTGGACAGCCAATTTCCTCTCCAACCGTAGCATTTCTGTTGTTGTGGATGGCCATTCCTCGAGACTGTATCCAATTAATGCAGGAGTCCCTCAAGGTTCCGCTTTAGCCCCTACTTTGTTTCTTCTCCACATCAATGACCTCCTCTCTAGCACATCCAACCCAGTTCACAGTTACGCGGACGACGGCACCCTCCACTCAAATATACAATATTCCAAGCCTGTCTCTTTAGCCCAATCAGATGAGGATCGCAGATTCATGGAGGGTTCTGCCTCTGTGGATCTCCAAAAAATATTAGACTGGGGAAGTAGAAATCTTGTAAAATTCAACTCCACCAAATCTCAGTCTTGCTTTCTATCTCATAAGAGATACACTGGCCCTAGACCCATCACAATGAACAACCAAGTTATTCAAAGTAACGAGTCCTTTTCACTTATTGGCATTTCTGTGGATCGAAATCTCAATTGGCACCAACATGTCACATCCATTGCAGAAGCGGGTGCTAAGAAATTAAGTTTCCTCTTTCGGGCTCACAAATACTTTTCACCAGCTAATCTCTATAACTTATATACTTCACAAATAAGGCCAAACCTCGAATACTGCTCCCACATCTGGGGTGCAGCTGCCGCTTCTACACTCGCTATCCTGGACTCCATTCCGAAGAGAGCTATACATCTCATCGGTGAACCTACCCTCACCCAAAGGCTGCCATCCCTTGCCCACCGACGTGCCGTTGGTGACCTCTCTCTCTTTTGATATCTGCACGGGCACTGCTCAGAGGAGCTTTCTTCCAGCTGCCCCCAACAGATCTACCAGGGGAACAGAGTGAATGCACCCATTTACTGTCCAGGTCACCAGACATAGAACATCTTGTTATGCCCGCTGTTTTGTCCCGAGGACTTCCAAGTTGTGTAATTCCTTGCCGGCACATGTTTTTCCTTCTCCTCCGAACCTCCAAACCTTCAAGTCCAGAATTAACAAGTTGCCTCTTTCCTCCTTGTCGACACCCACGGTACGATAGTATTTAGGCTGTAAGCGCTCATGGTGTGTTGTTGAAATGTTGAAGACTGGAGCCACATCCTGTCTCATGAATTTACATGTTATATATATATATATATATATATATATATATATATATATATATATATATATATATATATATATATATATATATATATATATATATATATATATATATAACCTGAGCCAATATGTAATTCATACAATTCTGAACCACTGCTTATTTAGTGAGATAGAAGAAATCTGATTGCGTATGTAGGTCTTCTAATATATGCTGATAGTCGTTTTGAAGTGTATACTTTGTAATTTTGATAAAAAAGATGGTTTGTATATCACATTCAAATACTACTTTCCTGAACCAGTAAAAAAATGGTATTCTCTATAGAAAATTAAAATAAAATTGACGTGTTTCGCAGTTTTCCAAATATCCAATAGGTACTTTGAGAAAAAAATATTTTAATATTTAGGGGGTAATTTTAACCCCTTTGAATTAGAATTTTTAAATATCTCGCCTCGCAAAAACTCTTACCCTAAAATCAATGTGTGTACCAAACTCAGAAAAATCTAACTACATGTTAAAAGTAGGGGGTATCTTTCACCCCCTTGCACAAATCTCTAGATTAAAGAGGACATGGTCTTCTATATAGAGAAATAAAATTGATGTGTTTCGCCGTTTTTGAAAATATCAAATACTGTTTGAGATCAAAATTATTTTATAATTTAGGGGGTAATTCCAACTCCTTAGTGTGGTCTACGAGTTAATTTTTAACTAAGATTAGTTTTAGTTTATTGCTTATCATTCAATAATTAATCGGGTTTTCCCCTGACACAAAAAGAGTACGGCTTTCTAGAAAAAATCCGAGGGAACCGGGCGGATGGCAACCCTAATATCATTACAAAATAATAATCAGCCTTTGATTGGGTTGGCATCAACTACCGCTAGAACCGACTTAACTTTTTTGAAGAAGTAAATACATCTTTGATATTGAGATAAAACTTGTCGGGTGAGAAATTTTGTTAAAAAGAATATACCCCCTTTCAAATTTCAAAATAACTCTCTTAATCAGTGTATTACTATAAAAACAAACGTATTTCGATGAAAATATGTAATACTTACCATTTACATCGTTTTTCCTGCATAAAGCGAGTATTTGTTTTGTACGTTCTGACATTTTTATATAGCAGCACTTAACACCCTATTGAATCCCTGGTTAATGGTAAAAATAGCCCAATTCGCAATCAACAGTGTTGTCACTTCTAATGGTTCATGATTATACGGAACGGCATTAAACAATATATAGAAATTGTATACGGCAGAAAACCACTGGAGCGCCACTCACGAGAAACTGCTGAACTAAATATTTAAGATTCATACTATCCTGAACCACAACAAATACAACTCTAGCTGGTAGCGGCCTCAGCCGAAGAATATGAAAATGGCTTACAGAATCCTTCTTAATCTGGACGACTGGATAATTAAATTTCCCTCCGTTAGGTGACACAACTCCACTTTGAATAGGGCAAAACAATCCTGAACCAGTATATTGGTTCAGGATTGTGCATTCAAGTTACTATTTGTGGATCAGGTTTGTGCGAAATATCTATATATATATATATATATATATATATATATATATATATATATATATATATATATATATATATATATATATATATATATATATATATATATATATATATATATATATATATATATATATATATATATATATAACATGTAAATTCATGAGACAGGATGTGGCTCTAGTCTTCAAAAACATACTAAAGGTGTCATAAGATTCTGGGTGGGCCTTTCTGTTTCTTTTTCGCGGTTATACTTTAGTTTTCGGTGGAGCTGGTTGCCAAAAATTCGTATCTTATGAGTTTCGAGGTTTTTTCTTTAAAGTTGCGTCATCAGACACTTCAGCCGCACTTGTAGCTAACCTTTAAAGACCCATTTTATCATTATTTGCCAAATTCCCTGAAGTGGACTGTAGGTGTCCGGTATCCATTCAAGCAGAGTTTATAGTCTCCTGTGGATGCATTGTATCTTGGTTCTGTTGCTGTTGAAGTTGGGAATCATCAGTTTTATTTTCAGTTCAGTTTCTGGAGATATGTCCTTTCTGTTACACAGAAAAACTCTTTAAAAAACTCTTCGAAGTTTAAAACAATAGAGTCTCTAACTTTGTTTTGATCTGGAACAATAAGCACCTGCCTTTGGAAACTACTAACATGAGCTCATTGTGGATGGCCAGAACCGACATCTACAAATGTTGTTGGCGATACAATTTTCAAACCCACGTTTTGTAGTTCTTTGACAATTTCTTCATTAGGGATGATGGGATAAACATTGGATAAAACAAGTCTGCTCGTTGGGGTTATTAGTTGCCTTGCTGCTAATATGCTCAACCATGAATTATCAACACATGGTTTAGATTTCAAATAGATACATACTCTCCCATTTCATATTTTCGAAGCGAATAATGCATTTTCTGATTTAACAACATTTCCAACATTTATGATGTATCCCATTATGGTAACTTGTTTATAAGATGGGAAAACTATTGCTTGGTTGCTTGGTCCATGTTCAGAAACCGCGCCAACGCTTGTATTCTCGCTTTGGATTGATCTCGGCGACAGCCAATCAGCGTGCGAATGAATTACGTCACATTATTGACCATGCGCGCACCCAATATACACGTGACAATCGCGCTGGTCCTTTTTTTTTACTCTCTTCAGTCTCTTCTTTTGCTGAACGCCGTAGTGAAAACACGCATTTGATACCTCCTCTTTTTTTTTTCAAATTCTCATCCTTCCCAAACTGCTCCTTTTTCTTTAGCACAGAAATACATAAAATTACGCTGAGCTCTATCATGGGATTGATACTTTCATTGATTACGCTATAACCCGCATTGTCACACGTGATTACAGCTATCCGCACGCCTATGTACATCACCCGTTAAAAGATTTTAAATTTACCCGCTTTCAAAACAACTTTTTTTATATTACACGCCCGCAACCCCGCTTTTTAAATACATTTATTGGTCCTTAGTCGTCGAATATTGCCCTATATTACTTTTTTTTTCCAAATTACGCGTCAATTAGTTCATTAAAATCTCCAAACCACGCCCATACTTCATTCAAACTTTCTTGTTGTGCCAGTACGTGGCTTTGTCATTCTTGCGCTAACTAATGAATTTTAGATTTCTTTCTTTCTTTGTTTACATCTAGCTTTTCAGTTCCTTTAGAATAACAGGTACTTGTTATTATTTTCGTCTTTGAACAGATTCATTGTCGGAATACAAGCTATTAAATTCGACAGATTTTGAGGTCAATTATTACAAAAGGAAGCTAACCACTTTATTTTTATACCGCATAGCTAAGTATATTGTATTTGAACATGAAAACCATTAAAGAAGTCGAATTGATGGCAAAACGCGTGCTATCTAAGCTGACGCCAATTTCCCTATACGCTAATTCAGTTTCCGCCCAGGCTACAGAAACGCATAATTTATACCGCGCCAAATACGAGAGAGCGGAAGCTGTTTACAATGACTTAGAGGAAGATTGCAAAAAACTACGCAAAAGTAAGCTTTCAGATGAAGATGTGGCAGTATATAATTCACTTGTGACGGAGGTGGATGACTTGTTTGATTATATCAAGTCAGTCTACCTCGAAATCTCGAAAGTAGTCTCGCCTGATTCGAATTCTGGCAAAAATGACGAAAAAGGGGGCAACTTAGAAGCAACAAAGATTCAACTTCCAGTAATAAAGTTGGATACGTTCACTGGCGACAGTGCTTCGTGGACGCCATTTTATGAAATGTTTTCCACTCTCATTGCTTCAAATCCAAAACCAAGTACTTTGGAAAAATTCCAGTACTTAAAATTGTCTTTGGCTGGTGAACCCTTAGATTTGATCAAACATTTGGTAAAAGATAATTATGACATTGCGATAGCCTTAAAAAATCGTCTCATTGGGGAAATATTGCCCATTCAGTGAAGGCTATCCCGGAATCGGCGAAATCGCTGCATACTCTACTGGGTGCATTTTCAGAAAATGTTTCAGCCTTAAGCAAATATGATGTGGATCTTTGGGATTTTACCCTATTCAATTGGCTAATTGTAAAAATCGATCCAAAGACGAAGCAGCGGCTTGAACTTCAGCACACGGGCACTGACATTCCTTCATACCAGGTTCTTTATGATTTTCTTTTGCGCCAGTGTCAAGCTCCCGAAACTAACCAGGCAACGACGGACATTTTGTCTGATGTTTGTCCGAAACCCGCAGGTAACCATAATAAGAAATATACGCCTTCAGCGACAATTACTACCAAACCTCGTTCTTTCATGGTGAATACTCAGCACAGCGAGGTGGGTAAAATGCAAAATAAACCTACTGTGTGTTTCGTGTGCAACGAACCACACAGCATATTCAAGTGTGATGTTTTTCTCACAAAATCGCCGCAGGAGCGTTATACGCTTGTCAAGGATAGGAAGCGATGTGTCAATTGTTTGGACACTCATATCTTTTCCTCTTGCCAATCTACTTCTACTTGTAGAGTATGTCAAAAAAAACATCACACGACTCTTCATTTCTCAGAAACTACTCGAATTACTCTGACAAAGACTCTTTCCCCAAGCACTGTTCTGCTGTCTACCGCACTTGTGTCCATTCGTGACTCAAAAGGCAATTTCTAAACTTGTCGTGCCTTACTCGATAATGGTAGCCAAGTCTCCATTCTGTCTCAGAAGTGCGTTACTCGTTTGGGTTTATCACCCACGCTCTACTTTACACCTATTCACGGTATTGGCCGGACATCCGCACCCGCTTGTCTTGGTTTGACCCATTGTCAGCTCACTCCTTTATATAAACGTTCGCCAAGTTTTATTGTCCAGACGATGATTTTGTCCACGGTTTGTGACAATCTTCCCGCTAGCACCATATCTCGCAAAACTTTTCAGCATATTCAAAATCTACCGCTAGCTGATCCAAAGTTTTGGAAACCAGGTGAAATAGACATTCTTTTATCCGCTGATGTATTTTCAAAAATAATTCAACCTGGCCTCAGATATGGTCGCTTAGGTGAACCTACCGCTATTAAAACCGCTTTCGGCTGGGTCCTATCCGGCAGAGTAGAAACTGGACAATGCAGTCCATCGACTCATTCTTTTCATATATCTTTTGAGTCCCAGCTTGATGACAATCTGAGAACATTTTGGAAGCTGGAGTCTATTCCTGCTGCACCAGTTCTTTCTGCTGACGATTCTCAGTGCGAACAAATCTTTCAAAGTACTCATTTCCGTGATAACTGGCAGATACATAGTTTCGTTGCCATTTAAAACTTTTCCTCCTCCGTTGGGTAATTCCTACGATACTGCAAAATATCGCTTCTTATCTCTTGAGAAGCGCTTAAATAAAGATCCGTCATTGAAGGCAGAATATTCCGCCTTCATGCAAGATTATATAGACTCTGGACATATGTCTTTGGTAACAGATCCAGCAGTCACCGCAAAATACTATTTACCGCATCACTGTGTTGTAAAGCCGGAAAGCACGACTACCAAACTTCGCGTGGTGTTTGATGCCTCCGCAAAGACACACAATGGTTCTTCATTGAATGATTGCTTATTTACTGGTGTCAAACTACAATAGGACATTGTTCAAGTTCTCCTAAAATTTCGAAGTCATGCGGTTGTACTTACGGCTGACATCAAACAAATGTACCGTCAGATCTTGGTAGCATCTGACCATAGAACCTATCAACACATTCTGTGGCGTTTTCATACTAGCGCACCTCTTCAAAATTATGAGTTGAATACTGTCACATTTGGTGTGTCATCCTCCCCTCATCTGGCTATTCGTACTTTACTTCAACTAGCGAAAGATGAAGAGCATAATTTTCCTTTAGCCGCCGGGATTCTATCCACAGACACGAACGTTGTCACTGGTTGTGCTTCAGAGAAGGAGGCTATCGTTCTCTATCAACAGATGAACGATCTTCTCCAATCTGGAGGTTTTACTCTCAGAAAATGGTCCAGTAACAGTCAGGTTGTACTAGACAACATACCGCACTCTATGAGGCAGACTCGTCAAACTTTTGATGCTGCTGATTATTTTCTAAAGGTTCTAGGTTTGATTTAGAATCCAACTTCGGATGTTTTCACATACCAAATTGAAACCATTTCTCGTCCCTGCACAAAAGAGTTATTCTTTCAGAGGTTGCTCGAATGTTTGACCCTCTAGGCTTGTTAGCACTGCTTACACTTTTTGCAAAATATTTAAATCAACTGCTATGGGTTCAAGGCTTATCTTGGGATGATACTCCATCCGCTAATATTTGTTCTCGTTTGTCGCAGTATAAGGCAGAATTTCCTTGCATCTCTAATTGGCAAATTCCACGTCGCCTCATCATTGATTCCTACAAATCCTGTCAGTTACACGGATTTTGTGACGCCTCGGAGATTGGATATGCCGCAGTAATTTATTTCAGATTAGGTCTTCCTGATGACTCTGTGCAAATTTTTCTCATATGTGCAAAGTCCAGGGTAGCACCACTTAAGCGGGTCACCATACCCACACTTGAGCTGTGTGCTGCTTTATTATTAGCAGAGCTGGTTACTTTTGTCCTTCAAACATACTCTGGTTTGGTAACTATTGGTCAGATTTTTGCCTGGTCTGATTCCACTGTTGCTTTGACTTGGATCCGATCCTCTCCTCACCAATGGAAGCCTTTTGTAAGTAATCGCGTTACCCAAGTTCAGGAAAAAATTTCTCCTAAGGATTCGTATCATATAAGTGGTGTCAATAATCCTGCTGATTGTGCCTCCCGTGGTTTGCTTCCCCGCGAGCTTTTGTCACATCCCTCTTGGTGGGCGGGCCCTTCCTGGCTTTGCTCTCCATCTTCTCTTTGGCCAATTAATAGTCATCAGCAGACATCATCTGATATTGATTTGGAACGGGAGGTGCTATCTTGTGTAGGTACGACTTCCACTGATTTCATTTCCTATCTTCTGGAACGATTCTCTTTGCTAAGAAAGGTACAAGATAGTGTTGCCTATTTGATTCGCTTTGTTCAGTATACAAAGTCGAAAAATGCCCAAACTGGCCCACTTGTTCATTCCGAACTGCACGCAGCTCTCATGATTATTATTCGACATACGCAAAAAACCACATTTGAAAAGGAATTAAAACAAATTCAACAGAATCTACCTTGTTCCAAACCGCTTCATAAATTAGCCCCATTCCTGGATAAAGAGGGTATTCTCAGGGTGGGCGGAAGGTTATGCAATTCTTCAGTCATTTGACGTCAAACATCCAATTTTGTTACCCCGTAACCATCGTCTCACTATACTCCTAATTATACATTTTCATAATAAACATCTCCATCCAGGAGTAAATATTTTGGCTATTTTGGCTCGTCAGTTCTGGATCCTTTCAGTCAAACGAGCCATTAATCATTGTATCTCAAAATGTTTTCGCTGTTCTAGGCACAATGCTCGGTCTTACACCCCACTTATGAGTGATTTACCTAAACCTAGAGTCTCCAAAGTCAAACCGTATATCCAAACCGGTCTAGATTTCGCTGGCCCATTCACTATAACCTTTGGTAGATGTCGTGGTGGCAAAACCCAAAAGGCTTACTTTGCCTATTTGTCTGTCTCGCTAACAAAGCCCTCCACTTAGAACTGGTATCTTCTCATTCTGCCGATGCGTTCATAGCTGCGCTCAGACGATTCGTCGCCCGCCGTGGTCAATGTTCCGCCTTGTATAGCGACAACGCAACAAATTTCGTTAGTGCCAATCGCCAATTATCTGATTTGGCAAGCCAAGCTGCTGGAACTCTTGAAATAAAATGGCATTTCATTCCCCCATCTTCCCCTCATTTCGGTGGGTTGTGGGAAGCCAGTATTCGCTCGGTAAAACATCATCTAATTCGACTCGTAGGTAATCAGATACTCACCTATGAGGAACTCAATACGGTTTTTCACCAAATAGAAGCCATTTTAACCTCACGCCCGCTATCTTCTCTCAGTAATGATCCCAATGATTTGCAACCACTAACGCCCGGTCATTTTCTGACCCTCGCTCCGCTAACCACTGTTCCCGATGAGGACTTGACCTCTGTACCAGTAAACCGATTGTCACGATGGCAGTTGTTGCAGCAGATTCAGCAGAGCTTCTGGCATCGTTGGCAAAGGTAATATTTACATACTCTCCAACAACGTCACAAATGGACTGACCCCACGCACCCACCAACTATCAGTACAATGGTTCTCATTAAGAGCGATCACAATCCACCATTAAATTGGCCATTGGGCAGAATAGAAAAATTACATATTGGTGCAGATGGCCATGTTCGAGTTGCCACTGTACGTACCACTTCTCTGGTCTACTCACCAGACCTTTAGTTAAACTGTGTCCCCTATATGGCACACAGTAACTCTTTACTTTATGTAATATAAATACTTTTTTTTTGTGTTAAGTATCATATTCATATATAGTACGTATCATTCTAAATTATGACTTGTTAGTTTTATCGCTAAGTTTTATCATGCCAACGCTTGTATTCTCACTTTGGATTGATCTCGGCGACAGCCAATCAGCGTGCGAATGAATTACGTCACACTTACTGACCATCCGCGCACCAAATGTACGCGTGACAATCGCGCTGGTCCTTTTTTTTTACTTTCTTCTTTTGTTGAATGCCGTAGTGAAAACACGCATTTGATATTCTCCGCAGAAAACTAGTGCTTGATTTCGTGTTTAGTCTTGCTGATATGTTTTTTTTTAATGTGCAAACCCTCATCCTTCCCAAACTGCTCCTTTTTCTTTAGCACAGAAATACATAAAATTACGCAGAGCTCTATCATTGGATTGAACATTTGGTAAGTACTTAGTTTATTTTTTTTTTATATTCAGTTCTCATACACATAATATCCCGCTTGTTTTTATTTATTTTTCTTTCTTTATAAAGTTGCCGCTTACCTTCATTGATTACGTTATAACCCGCATTGTCACACGTGATTACAGCTATCCGCACGCCTATGTACATCACCCGCTTTCAAAGCAACTTTTTTTTTATATTACACGCCCGCAAACCCCACTTTTTAATACAGTCCCTTTTCGGATAATTTATTTGCTTGACAATATGTGAAAATAATTGCATGGAGTTTGGACTTCTAGTTGGCGCAGCATTCTCATTACGACTATCTTCCATTTGTGCCATTGGGTTGGGTAATTCTGTTTTTTTGTGGTTATCAGTTACTGTAGTAGCGGGGCTTATGACTGTATGTTCTTCATAAGTCTGTAAATTTTTTTGGTTCAACATTTAAGCAGCCAGCTCCGTGATTGGAGGCCCTTCTTTCGGATGTATCACCCATCTATTCATTCGCCATCGCTAGAGCTGATAGGATAGACGTTTTAGCACACTGCAGTAATGCGGGCACTTAATTGTTTGATTTTAGTCAGTATACACGAAGAAGTCAATGTCATTCAGTATCAATTATTTCAAATTGATTCAAGCAAGTTATCAGGAAGCAGTAAGATAAGAACTGGCACCTTTACAGGCGTTTAACAAAATAATCGTCTATCCTTAAATACCGATGATGTTTTATTTCCTGATATATATTCACAATTGATAATAAATAACTGTACTAAATACTGCAGATCTAGTTACTTAGACTGTTAACTGAAAGCACCAACCCGTTTTCACGATTTACAATAACTAACACTTTAATTTTATGAAAATTAACAGAGCTTAAGAACGTGTATACAGCAGTGCGCGCGCGTCGCCGAATATAATGGATACACTGCTTGCCTAGTGGAGAAATTAATTAACAAACAGAAAACAAAGAAAATGTTAGCGGAATCAACAACTTTTAGAAGAGGGCAAAGCGAAAAAACTTTGTTTGCTTACCATTTGAACCACGAATCACGAGGGGTCTAGATAGCATTTTTAAAAAAGCCAGTTTGCAAGTAACAGTTTTGACAAAAAATACTTGCTAGGTTACCCAAAAGACAAGGATACTCCCGCCAAAATGTCGGGGATATATGAAATAGGTTGTAAAGATTGTGATCTCAAATATGTTGGACAAACAAAAAAATCATTTAAAATTAGCTTTAAAGAACATTTAGCACAACTCAAGAGATGCAGTTCTTTAGATAGATCTTGTGTTGCCTAAAATATTTCGGATAATAATCACGTAGATAAAGAGAACCTAATATTAATAAAAAATCTTAGACAACCAGCACAGCTAAACGCTTTCAAAAGTATATATATATATATATATATATATATATATATATATATATATATATATATATATATATATATATATATATATATATATATATATATACGTTTGCTGTACTTTTTGTGATTTTTCATTGATTTACATGGACTGCAGTCCACGTAAACCAATAAAAATATCACAAAAAGTACAGCAAACGAATAAAGTGTATATTTAAAAGTGATTACAGTGGAGTACAACATTCCAAAAGAAATATATATATATACAGGCTGTTTCAAAAAACATGCACCATCGCTCGTGGGGCAATTCCTTACTAAAAAATAAGAAAAAAAGTTCCTGTGCACATGGGCCCGGAAACGCATAGTTTCCAATATACATGGAGTTGAATTTTAATTTTTTTTAAATTTTTTATAAATAATTTCAAAACCACTGGATTGATTTTAATGAAACTTGGAACTTGAAAGTGTATTATGAAAGTGCATATTTTCAAGTGAGAATCTGCTTACAACTGCGTCAGTGGCGTGCGTACGGGGTAACTGTAAAAATTCATTTGGGGAAAAATATGTGCGCCACTGTCTTTTTCCAATTTTGATACATCAGTTATGAAGCTTATTACATAAGCCACAAAAGCTGCCTCTTGGTATTTTTTCGTTCAGGGTATCCCTTAGGAGATATGATTAATTTTATAAAAAGGGGCAAAGTACCGATTAGTCGGCGTAATAATAATAATAATAATATATGTTTACTGCAACCATAAGAATATGAAAAACAAAACATACAGTAAACATTACAGCAATAAACGTGCAAATAACTAACCTACGTAAAACTTATTGGTGATAAACATTGAAATGAATATTACAAACATTGATAAAAAATGATAAATAAAAAATAAAAATAAAAAATGAAAAAAGTAATCGTAGACACCATGATTTTTCCAAACTCTTGTTTTTTGTACATTACTCAATTGACTTTAATAACAAAGCTAAAGAAAATGTTGAAAGTGACCACCATTAGCGTCGTTACAATTATTTAACCTTCTGCGCAAAGATCTTCTTACTCTTCTGCAAATATTTTGATCTTCTCTAATGCTGTCAAATGCATATTCTATTCTTCCCAACAACTCTTCTCGTGTATTTACTGGTGTTTTATACACTATTTCTTTTAAATGACCCCACAAATAAAAATAGAGAGGATTCAGGTCCTGAGATCGAGGTGGCCATGACACCGGACCTCCACGACCAATCCATCGGTGACCGTATGTGTTGGCTAAATATGTTCTTACAACTGCTGCAAAATGTGCGGGCGCACCATCATGCTGGAACCACATTGTACCATTTCTCATAAAAAGCGGTAGTAACAACGGCAAATCATTTTGTAAAAAGTTTAAATATGATTCATGGTCAAGACGATTCAGTAGAACAACAGGACCAATTATGTGATTTTCAATAATAGCAGCCCAAATATTGATGGAAAATTGATACTGCGAATTTGCAACTCTTAGAGAGTGTGGGTTTTCATCGGCCCATGTATGTAAATTGTGAAAATTTACGATACCTTTTCGCGTAAATGACGCCTCATCAGTAAATAGTACACGTTTAGAAAAATGTTGGTCATGCCTAAGTTTGTTTAAGAACCACTGACAAAACATTACCCTTGGTTGAAAGTCTCTAGGTAGAAGTTCCTGGACACGTGTAAAATGATAGGGATATAAACTTTGATCCTTCAGAGTTCTGTGAACTGATGATGCCGAAATATTACCCAGTTCGGTGGCAATAATTCTCGTACTTGTACTAGGATCACGTTCAACTCTATTTAATATTGCCTCTTCAACTCGTACAGTTCGGCAGTATCTTCTGCGTCCAGAGTTAGCTTTTAAAGGTTTTAAAGAACCAGTTTCTCTCAAATGTCTTACAATACGTGGGAAAATATTTTTGTCAGGAATTCTTCTTTGCGGATAAGTTTCCTGATAAACTCGCACAGCTTGTCTAGCATTTTGATTTGTTTGTCCATAAATTAACAACATATCAGTCAAATCCGCTGAAGTGTACTTAATGAAAACCATCTTGAGAGGAGGAAATAATATTAATGAGCAGCTCAGTATCAACAAATAACTAAAAACGAAAATACTGCACCGTATCAAAATTTAAAGAATAGCACGAAAACTCTTTTGACGCCTACAAAGCACTTCAAAATTGTAGAATTTAGAGAACTGTCAAAAATTATAGTTTCATGGCACTTTACGATTACTGTTTTCATTACTCCAACGAATCGGTACTTTGCCCCTTTTTATAAAATTAATCATATCTCTTAAGGGATACCCTGAACGAAAAAATACCAAGAGGCAGCTTTTGTGGCTTATGTAATAAGCTTCATAACTGATGTATCAAAATTGGAAAAAGACAGTGGCGCACATATTTTTTCCCCAAATGAATTTTTACAGTTACCCCGTACGCACGCCACTGACGCTAAATATAATAATACAAGTTGTATGAATTTGACCCTGCCACCTATATGTACAACCCCTATTCAAGCTCCTTAGAATTGGAATTTCAGGACAAAACGTATTCTATGTGTTAATTCAGGCTGTGGTCTATCTGTTTGCCAAGTTTTATCCAAATACGTTTAGTCGTTTATGCCGGATTGAGTAACAAACTTACAAACATCTCATTCCTCTCTTATTTTACACCTTCGACAGTTGATTTTCCGAAATGTTGATAGAGGTACTTTGTTATTTAGAACTCTTAACCTAAATACTGATTTTCACATATCTTAAGTTGAAAAACATAGGACTTTCATACCATGTTCTAACCGCCATTTCACATCCTTAGTGATGGAATTTTGGGATAAAAAGTATCACATCTGTTCACTCGGGTCATGGTCTGTGTGTTTGCCAAATTTCATACAAGTACGTTTAGCCGTTTCTGTGTGATTGAGTAATAAACACAAAATTGTTGATTTTCTAAAAATGCTGATACGTTGTATTTTATTACTTAGGAATATTAACCTCAATACTGGTTTCCTAAAATTCCAACCCATATTCCACCCCTTAGGGGTGAAATTTTGAGATAATAAAAGTGTGCTGTGTGTTAGCTCAGGTCATGCATGGTCTATCAGTTTACCAAGCTTTATCCAAATCCGTTCAGCCATCCATGCACGATTGGATAACACATCAAAACTTTCGCATTTATAATATTAGTGGGATTTTAAAATTTTATGGTGTAAATGAAAAGGGCATAATGTCCCTTGAAAATAATTTAGACTGTTTTAAATACTGTCATCTTAGTGATTTTTTTTGATTTTTTTTAAGAAAAAATTCACTAATAGGGGAGTACCCGACTTTTGAAAAAAAATATCAAATGAGCGCGAACTAGAACCCATATCCGGGGTCAGTTTCAGTGTATATATATATATATATATATATATATATATATATATATATATATATATATATATATATATATATATATATATATATATATATATATATATATATATATATAGGGTGTCCCTCTAACAATGGGCCAAACCTATATATTCGGATAGAGCATCAAAAATTAAATAGACTTTCATCAATACGTTTTGTCCGATTGTTGCTTGTTTTCGATATACAGTGTGTTAAAATTGACTTTGAAAAAAATTAAATCGCTCGTTTTTCTGCTAATTACTGGAATATTGATTTGGAACTTTGTAATAGGGGGTTATCGAGGATGCCGCTTCCAACCGTGATACCTATTTTGAGCTACATCATAGTTGGCGCCACCTACACTAAACCCGAATGTTTTACAGGGGCATAACTTTTTCGATGATCAACTTTCTGCAAATATGTTCAGAAAAACTGAAAACTACTAATTTTTTGTACGAAAAAGGTATACTTAGTTGAAACTCATAAAGTGAGTGGTTACCGAGATATTGCGGTTTTAATAATGGTGTGCATTGAAAATCTCTCAAATCTGAAATTTTATTACGATTATTATTATCACTAAATTATAAGAAAAAATTGACAATTATCGAACAATTCACTTAATAAGATTCTCAAAATGGCCTCCGCCTACTTCAATACATTTTTCTAGTCTCAACCCAAAATTTTGCCTCACCTTAAAAAAAGTTTGATAATCGTTTTTCAATATATCACTGGATTCGATTATTCTAGCCCAAAGTTCATCTCTGGAGTTACAAATATTCTTGTATACTAATTCTTTCAAGTGACCCCAGAGGAAGAAATCTAGAGGATTGAGGTCGGGGCTACGTGCAGGCCAAGGAAAATCTCCACCTCGACCTATCCATCGGCGCGGATAATTTTGGTTCAGAAATTCTCTGACAGGAAGTCCATAATGGGCAGGTGCCCCGTCGTGAATGAACCATAATCTCCTGCGCACGTCTAGAGGGACATCTTCCAAGAGAATAGGAAGTTGATCTCTCAAGAAAATTGAATAATTCTCCACATTGAGCCTTGCAGGAAGTTCTATTGGTCCCAACAACACGTCGCCTAGTATGCCACACCAGACATTAATGGAGAACTCATGTTGAAAATGGTGTTCTCGCGTCAAATGAGGATTGCTGCTGTCATATGTGTGAGCATTTTTGAAATTGAAAACTCCTCTTCTTGTGAATGTCGCTTCGTCAGTGAATAGAATACAATGCAAAAGGAATTTTTTCACCAAATTTAATCAAAATCGGCCCATTATTTTTTGAGTTATCGGTGTGATACATACATATATATATATATATATATATATATATATATATATATATATATATATATATATATATATATATATATATATATATATATATATATATATATATATATATATATGTATGTATCACACCGATAACTCAAAAAATAATGGGCCGATTTTGATTAAATTTGGTGAAAAAATTCCTTTTGCATTGTATTCTATTCACTGACGAAGCGACATTCACAAGAAGAGGAGTTTTCAATTTTATTATTTTATATATATATATATATATATATATATATATATATATATATATATATATATATATATATATATATATATATATATATATATATATATATAAATATATATATAAACATATAAAAATTGAAACTGACCCCGGATATGTTTTCTGGGGGGGCTAATTAGCGCTCATTTGAAGAAATTTTTTCAAAATTCAAAAGTCGGGATCTCCTCATTAGTGAATTTTTTTAAGAAAATTCACTAAAAGACTATGGACTTGTGTAATTACATAGACAAGATCAGACCGTTAGTCATTATTAACCATAACATGTATCTGTTTTATAAGAAATGGGTGTGGGTTGCCCCATTGAACAATATGAAAGGTCCCTATACAGAGGTAAAACTTTTGGCAGATTGGCTGCCGCAATTTGAAAAATTGTAAAGAAATTAAACATATATATCAGAGGACTAGTGGAGAAGTGGTCATGTTTACCAACGACGAAACATTCAGCCTTGTTGCGTTTCCTAGCATACAGGCCACACACGTAGGCATATTCAGTAATATCACATATCTAAATACGCTGAAGTTTGACCGGATAGGCGCAATGGTGTAAACACATATACAGGAAAAACCGTTAAATTTCATTCGGATAACATGTATGAAATCATCGGTGAGAATGGAGTTATTTTCTATAGACGAGAAGCAGGTTATATAGACACCTTTTCTCCCGAATTCCCAGCCAAGATTGATGGAGCGTTCCGTTACACAAACGGCCGTTTATACCTGTTTAGAAAAAATAAATATTACGAATTTGATGAGTTTACCAATCGGATGGTTACAATAGGCCATAAAGATTTATCTGTATTTGGTATCCAGTGCCCTACCCGCAGTCTATATGAACAACTCAGCCTGCTATTACAGAAGATTATCAGCTATACAAAGGACAACGACGACCAGCAACCATCAAATGTTGAAGACTATGATGATGATTATATAGTGTAACTTATTCAAAATATTATCTGGGTTTGTTTCACAAACCAAACAGCTGACGTATAGATTAACATAGTAATGTATGAAAATAAAAAATATTTACCGACTGTATGTGTGTTATTCCCTGTCTACGTGACCTCGTTTCTGTTTAAGTTTGTCTAGAATACACTCGACATCTGTTCAATATATGGATTAAATAACACAGATGTAAGGGGGCCCCAATGGGTAAACGACATCTGTCAGTTGGTGTTTGTGACCTTGGAATGTTATCTGGTGTTATTTCCGTAGGATGACATCCCATTATTCGTGTTTGAGCTTGTGTAGAATACAGCTGTTGGCAGTTGTCATAGCCGGAAGGATGACATCATCATTATATGTGTTTGAGCTTGTCTGTACACTTGTTATCTGGTGTTATTTCCATAGGATGACATCATCCCATTATTCGTGTTTGAGCTTGTCTAGAATACAGCTGTTGGCAGTTGTCATAGCCGGAAGGATGACATCATCATCATTATACGTGTTTGAGCTTGTCTGTACACTTGTTATCTGGTGTTATTTCCGTAGGATGACATCATCCCATCATTAGTGTTTGAGCTTGTAGAAAAGGCCCCCGCTCACATCGAAAATCGTTCCTATTTTCCACCAGATTCCATGTATTTTAGCCCAATATACAGCTTTTGACACTGTTTTCCATAAGAAACAACGTATTTGTACACACACACACACACACACACACACACACACACACACACACACACACACACACACACACACACACACACACACACACACACACACACACACACACACACACACACACACACACACACACACACACACACACACACACACACACACACACACACACACACACACACACACACACACACACACACACACACACACACACACACACACACACACACACACACACACACACACACACACACACACACACACACACACACACACACACACACACACACACACACACACACACACACACACACACACACACACACACACACACACACACACACACACACACACACACACACACACACACACACACACACACACACACACACACACACACACACACACACACACACACACACACACACACACACACACACACACACACACACACACACACACACACACACACACACACACACACACACACACACACACACACACACACACACACACACACACACACACACACACACACACACACACACACACACACACACACACACACACACACACACACACACACACACACACACACACACACACACACACACACACACACACACACACACACACACACACACACACACACACACACACACACACACACACACACACACACACACACACACACACACACACACACACACACACACACACACACACACACACACACACACACACACACACACACACACACACACACACACACACACACACACACACACACACACACACACACACACACACACACACACACACACACACACACACACACACACACACACACACACACACACACACACACACACACACACACACACACACACACACACACACACACACACACACACACACACACACACACACACACACACACACACACACACACACACACACACACACACACACACACACACACACACACACACACACACACACACACACACACACACACACACACACACACACACACACACACACACACACACACACACACACACACACACACACACACACACACACACACACACACACACACACACACACACACACACACACACACACACACACACACACACACACACACACACACACACACACACACACACACACACACACACACACACACACACACACACACACACACACACACACACACACACACACACACACACACACACACGTATGCCATTAGCTGTGCCATCCAAGCAATATACCCAATTGTGGCACTCGCGTTCGTACCGCGCCAAGGTGGTCCCCGAGGCGTAGGCAACACAAAAATCTAACCGGCACATCTTTACACTCCCTCTGTGGAAAGATATAGTCCATGATAGGAACCTGCTATTTCCAAACATGTGGCATCCGACGTCACAGCTAATGAACTTTCTACAATGTGTAAGCAGGATGCCAAAGTTAATGAATCACACTACAGAGTGTGATCAGGAGGCCACTGTTAATTCTACTTTAAGGGTGTGTTAATGGGATGTCACTATTAATCGATAATTATTTTTATAAATATTTATACCAAAGTAAATAATTATTTAAACATACCTATACGTAATAAGGGTATGTGCTAAATTACTTAAATTTATACCTAGTTGATCATAATTTATCTCATAAAATAAAATAGAATTAAAGAAAGAAAATTCCTATTATAGGTATAGGGACTGTCAGGCAACTGGTTCCTACATATTGTAGGCATATAATAGTCAGAATTTAGTTAAGGAAAATTGACTTTGGACATATAGTTATTTTGTTGAGATATTCCCAAAATTGCGACGCTTCCATTTATAGCGGAAGTTGCTATAAACGTCGTTTTTTTAATGAAACATCCACTGTATTTTTTTATATTTTATATGATCTGAAAATTGAATGCAGATTAAGTAGTTTATGATTTTTATTATAAACAAGCCAAAATCGTTGTTGAAAATTTTTCAAGTTTATAGCACTGTACCTACCTACATCGAGAATGGTACAGAGTAAAACGGCTTACGTGCCCCTATCCTAATTATTATTATGTGGTATCCTTAGTGGAAATTTTTACACATACTGATGAAAAATCTGATAATTTTCATCACCCCGTATAAACATTTCAACTACACAATATGATACTATGTACATGAAAAGTTAAGATATGACCTTGTATCTGTTTTTATACAGGTTGTTCCACAAGCCATGGATAAAACGAAACCCAGTGATAGGGGTGGTCATTTGCAACAATAAAATCCCAAAAGCAATGGTTTGATTATTTACGATTTTCGAGTTATTCGATATTTAATGATTTTTGAAATACTTAAGTGTTACATTCGAGAAGAAAAAAAATAAAAAAGGCTACTTGTATTCTATCTACTTATAAAAATGCCAAGGGCCTGTATTATAATAAAAAATAAATATATCCGATGTACAAGGTTATTCCCTCAGTAATTTTGTGACGACTTTTTTTTACGTTCCGCGGTCGGTAATTTTGTTTTATCCTATAGTAGGAACGGGCGCCAAATTTTTAGAGGTTTATTCCTCTTTTTGCCACGAGTAACTAGTCGAAGAAATGTTTCGTCGAGGGCCCAAGTGAGAAGAAGTTGAATTGTTTTACCAGGTTTTATTATTTACAAATATCTATAAACACAGAAACAGATAATATATACAATTATATACAATTATACACAAAGGTAAATTATTAGGTACAAAGTTCCATAGTCATAATGTTAACCTACGGTAAATATAAAAAAGAAGTGCTAAGCATAAAATGCAGACTATCAAACGGTCGGTCCCTTATTAGTGGCTTTAGGCCAGAGCTCCCTTTCGGCGTATGGGACAGATAATATATACAATTATATACAATTATACACAAAGGTAAATTATTCGGTACAAAGTTCCATAGTCATAATGTCAAACTACGGTAAATATAAAAAAAGAAGTGCTAAGCATGAAATGAAGACTATCAAACGGTCGGTCCCTTATTAGTGGCTTTAGGCCAGAGCTCCCTTTCGGCGTATGGGACACAACTTCCACGGGCCGCTTCACTGAGAGGGGCCATACCAGGCTTGCTCGCCGCAGGTGCTCGGGACTCATTTTCCGTGCCCTGCAGAGACCACGCTGGCACTCTAATGCGTAGTACAACGGGTATCAGGAATTCTCAGGAGAGGCACGGGACACAACTTTCGCACTCCAAAGAGAACCCCGACGACGGTTCACTCACCTAGCCTCGTTAAAATGGGACACAACAACCACTTCTTCAAGGCAGGCAAGCAGAGCAAGCCCAGGAAACAACACTGGTCCAACTCTGCCTGGTCTCGTGAACTACACAGTATTATATACTGGCTGACAGCTAATAAGGCCAGAGGAGAAGGAGTAAAAAAGGTAAGATGCTCACTGGCAATTAGGCCATTGCTGACCCTTTTTGCTCATCTAAACTAACCTACCCTCAACCTTGAGCTCGATCTCAACGACGACAGTGATTTTGAAAAATCATCCGCCGCCGGTGAGGCTCGAACCGTCGACCCCCGAGTCCGTATTGGAAAGTCTGAATCGACTTTCCCGCACGGCCACGGAGACGCTAGGAGGAGAAGGAGTACTTGACAAAGGTTATCTTAACGGTTTAACTAAGAAACCATACAACATTGAATAAATTGTAAAAATAAAATATTTTAAATACACGATTACTAAATTATATACTACAATTTCAAATATAAAGAATTGATTCCTCCTCTTTTTACTGGTTTTTCCACCGCCTTATTTTCCTCTCTAAATAAATAATAAAAAAGCGCAAGTTGTGCCGTGATGTGCTCCTGTTGTGCTGCCATGTGGCGTAGAGAGAAAAAATTGCGAATTTGCGATTCTTAAGAACTCAAATATGATTTTTTTCTGAAGTTAGCAACACCTTTTTTCTTGTATTAAAAATCCAAGTTGTGTCGTAAAGTGCTCTTGTTATTACAACTTTTTTATTTTAAATAGGACAGCCTGTATATTATTGCATTATCATAATGCCTGAGAAAATTAAAAATGAATGGTTTTTACATTTGAAGTTTCTGATGAATAATTCAGAAGTTCTAAACAAATGTAAAACCGAATTTTCCATTTTCAAAGCAGCTTGCATTGCTAAGAGGATTAAAACAGAGGCAAACTTGCGTTTTTGAGAAAAGAAAATAAGACTGTGTAACTTCAAAAACAAAACGTATTTTGGGCCATAAAAATCACAAACCCGGAATAGCAGCACAACAGGGGTGCATTACGGCACAACTTGCGTTCTTAAGAAAAGAAAAGAGGCAGTGCTAACTTTGTAAAAAAGTGTTGCCCTATACAAACCACACCCTTAGATTTTTTTGTGCAGCATGTGTACGTGATACCACATCGCGGCCACATCTCAGCACATCCTTTTTTCAAGTTTTGTATTTTTTTTTCAAAATATAAAATTACGGTGCTAACTTCATGCACATAATTGTTTTCCAAAATACCTACAAAATAACTGTAAATTCATTTATTTCTACAGGGTGGGGCGCCAAGAACGCCTCAGTCTATAAAGCCCAAACCGTGTACGATTTAAAAAAATTAAAAACTGGGTTTTATACAGGGTTGTAAGATCTATAATTTAAAATTATTTTAGACTGGACAGGATATTCCACATGAGAGTATCATATCAAAGTTAAGTTTTTTTTTAATGGAATGCTCTTTAGGTTATTATATTTTTAGATTGTGTCAAAAGAAAAAATATGGCAGGTTTTTACAGTCAGAGTTTAAACTAAAAAGTTTTGGTGTTATAAACAAGTGACAATAGCGTTGTTCAAATTTCAAAGCAATTCACGGCGCAAACGGCTCAAAATAGAGAAAACGGCTTATATGTCTCTATCTTCACTTTTCAAGCAGTATCCTATGGTGTGGAGGTAGTTCTCATACAAGGAGATGAAAAATTTGAGACTTCGCGACATCCCACTAAAAAATGCTAATTAAAATTTTACAAATGTTTATATACAATAGTAAAAAGTCTGGACGCAGCAAGTGCGTTATAGTTGTGAATTTTCATAAGTATGTTTTTAATAGCAAATATGTGTGTGTTTTTTTAAGAAAGCAGGCATAAAAACCTATATAGTAGAAACAATGTGCCATGTTTCATAAAAATAACTTTATTGTTTGAAAATGTACAAAACCTTCCAAAAGTAAACTTAAAGTGTTCCTGAAAAAACTGATTTCTTGGTCAACCTTATAGGTTAATAGCAAATTGAGCTATTCAAATTTGAAGCATTTAATCAAATTTCTTTACCATAACGCACTTGCTGGGTCCCGAATTTATTTTTTTACAAACATGCATTATATTTCGATGGAAAATGCAAAAATTCAATGTGCAAATGTTCGATTAAAAAAAAAAAAATTATCACCAACGACTTATGGGCCAGCCTGTGATTGTAGAAATATTTTTTAAGATGTAACTCAAGACACCCTATAATTAATGTATACATTTTTTTTTGGTATCTTCTATAATAACGGATATATTGAACTTTATTGATTTTTTTACGAAAATTCGACAAAAATTATATACCATTTAACGATAAACTCTATAGCTAAGACTACTGCTAAAGTATGAGAGTATATTGGAAATGAATTTTCTGAAAATATTTCAGTAAAATGAAGGATAATGACTTCTTGAGACATTTTCTTGCCATATCTCGTATTAGTATCAAATTCTTTGCCTAAATGTTGCCAATTTTGACGTTTTAAATCGCGACTTTGACGTTTTGAGGAAAACCCCAATTTATTTTTTCAATGCCTGTAGCTTTTTTATCTTTTAACCTACATAGCTAACTTTTGGCAGGTGGTTTACCTATAATGATATAAACCTGTGTACCAAATTTGGTTGCCCTTACTTTGTTATATTCGGAGATATGAATTTTTTTCGAAAGGAAACACAAAATTTTCCGGGAAAACCTGGGCCGATTTTCCTATATAACGAACTTATCCAAGCCACTTGTAAAAGGAAGGTATTCACCAAATTTAATCAAAATCGGCCTATTATTTTTCGAGTTATCGGTATATATATATATATATATATATATATATATATATATATATATATATATATATATATATATATATATATATATATATATGTGTGTGTGTATGTAATACACCGATAACCCAAAAAATAATAGGCCGATTTTGATTATATTTGACAGGTACCTTCCTCGTAAGTGGCTTGGATAAGTTCGTTAGCCAAGAAAATCGGACCAAGTTTTTCGGGAAAATTTTTAGTTTTCTTTCGAAAAAAAATTTTATCTCAAAAAATAAAAAGCTATAGTAACTAAATTTGGTAGGTGGGTTTAGATTACAAAGAGTAAACTATACACCAAAATTTTGATTTCTTTGTTACAACAAAAAAAGGTTATAAAAAAATATTTGGTGCCAGATCATTTCTATGAAAATTCACTACCATAACGCACTTGCTACGTCCAGACTTTTTCTCTATCCTAAGCCGTTCCCGCTGTGAGTTGCTTTGAAATTTGAAAAACGCAATTTTCACTTGTCTATAACTTCAAAACTTTTCAGTTTAATGTAGGTATAATAAACTATTTTGTAGGCGTTGCTCAAAATGATTTAAAAATGTGACAAGGAGAATTATTTCTGATAGCCAGGTGTCACAAAAGTAATTATCTTGAACCTTAATACAAAATTTCGTTTTGAATTATTCGAATCCTAATCCTAAAATGTTACATTTCATCTTGCAACGGCGCGCGAAGAGTCGAGCAGTGGAATTCGTTACTCCGGCAACCCGGGAACCGAGAATACAAAATTATTGTCATATATGCCTGAAACTACAACTACTAAGGCAAGCGGAGCGGACAGACCATTCAAACAGTGATGCCAGTTGAAATAATTTTGTGTATGTACTAGAAATTAGTTGACATTGTACCTAGTAGATTTGATGAAAACGCACTAGATTAAATTTGTATCAGTTTGTTGTTAACCACCATCTGTTATTTCGTATTATATTATAGAAACTCCAGCAACGTAGCATGGGAAATTTTTTAAATGCTCACTTGTCACGCAAGCGGTGGAAATTATTTTCATTTTAGGTATTCATGTAAAAAAACTTAAAAACTGAAAGACTTCAATTTAAGGGTCATTTCCAAGATATTATTTTTATGTAATCAATTTCAAACATCAAAAATAAAACATACTAGATTCGTCAAATGCGTAAGAAACTAGATTTAGTAGGTACAATGGTAATAGACTGGCAACGCTGCACGCAGTAGAGAAATGAAACCAAGAAAAAACAAACCCATGCGCTGTCCAGGAATCACAAATGTTAAAACTATTATAAATCGCCCTCGAAACGAGTTAACAGAAAATTATGAAATTTGGCTTAATAAACTTGCCACGCTCTATATACGTAGGTAAATGAAGGGCAACCGGTTGTACCGGCCGGTCACAAAAACTTTTTTTTTTAATAGCAGTGATACATTTTTTTTTGGCATTTTCGAATAGATAGGGCGATTCTACAACAGAATTATATACCATACACCCGCTATCATTCAACACATTCACAAAAAACGACGGGACCCGTGTACTTTAGTAGGTGGCTATACGGCCCATTTATTGTTTTATTGTGTCGAAATGTGTTAGCAGAAAATTATGAAGGCAAGCTATCTTAATAAACACGCCAGGACCTATTCACGTTGTCAATGAAAAAAATGTAGCGCAATCGGTTGTACCGAAAGTTGACGTTAACTTGAATTTTTTTATGGCAGTGATACATTTTTTTGACATTTCTGAATAGAACGGGCGATTCTACACCAGAATCATGTATCATACACTCGCTATCCTTCAACACAATCACAAAAAACGCCGCGACCGATGTTCTTTAGCAGGTGGGTATAAGGCGCATTAAGTGCTTTATTGTGTCGAAAGGAGCTAATAGAAAATTATGAAAGCAAGCTGTCTTAATAAACACGCCAGGCTCTATTCATGTAAGACAATAAAAAAATGTCGTGCGACCACTTGTACCGAAAATTGACAGTAACTTTATTTTTTTAATGGCAGTGACACATTTTTTTGTCATTTTTGAATATATCGGGCGATTCTACACCAGAATCATTTATCATACATCCGCTCTGGTTCAACAAATTCACAAAAAACGACGGGACCAGTTTACTTTAGTAGGTGGCTATACGGCGCATTTATTGTCGTATTGTGTCGAAACGAGGTAACAGAAAATTATGAAAGCGATCTATCTTAATAAACACACCATTCACGTAGTCAATGAAAAAAATGTAGCGCAACCGGTTGTACCGAAAGTTGACAGTACCTTTAATTTTTTTAATGCCAGTGATACATTTTTTTCTTTTGGCATTTTCAAATAGATCGGGCGATTCTACACCAGATTCATGTATCATACATCCGCTTGCTTCAACACATTCACAAAAACGACGGGATCCATGTACTTTAGTAGGTGAGTTTACGGCGCATTTGGTGCTTTATTGTGTTGAAACGAGGTAACAGAAAATTATGAAAGCAAGCTATCTTAATAAACACGACAGGCTCTGTTCACTTAAGTGAATATAAAAAATGTAGCGCAACCGGCTGTACCGGCCGGTGTCAGTAACTTTTTTTTTAATGGCAGTGATAATTTATTTTGACATTTTGGAATATATCGGGCGATTCTACACCAGAATCATCTATCATGCACCCGCTATCCTTTAAGGCGTGTACAAAACGCGACGGCACCCGTGTACTTTACTAGGTGGGTATATGCCACATTTAAAGGTTTACTGTGTCGAAAGGAGTTAACAGAAAATTATGAAGTTTCGTTGGATTAAGTAACACGCTACGATCTATTCACGTAAGTAAATGAAAATAATGTACCGAAACCGCGTCATTGCGGTCATTTAAGCACAGTTCCTGAATGGAATTCGAAATGCATGTCAAACTAAAAATAGGAAACGTAGATACAAATGTCACGTACACGTAGGATAGCCCTTTAATTTTTGAGCTTAAGTGGGAAGCAATCAAATCCAGTTATACCAATTCAAGCGAGTGGGATCGGCGGATATGCCTGGTAGCCGTACATAATGGCTGAGTGCACCACGCGCCAACAGTTGAATTGTTGTGCCAACATTTGTCAACATTTCTTGACATAACAATTGAACTGTTGAAGTCGGCAAATGGACCGCATGGAGGGTCTTCCTTTTCGAGAATTTTCGTAGAAAAAAATTACTAAGGGGGAGATCTCGACTTTTGTATTATATATATATATATATATATATATATATATATATATATATATATATATATATATATATATATATATATATAGATAGATAGATAGATAGATAGATAGATAACTTTATTAGCCTTTGATCAAGTACATACATACTACAGGCAGGTCAAAGAATTAGAAAAACCTAAAATGTCAGTCTTAAATATATACAAAAACAGAAGTCAAAAAATAACAACAGCACTTTACATACAGAACCCACCACAAAAATATACAATCAGTTTACATTAAACCTAAATTTACAGTTACAACGGTCATTCTCTTCGTTGCTCAGGGCCTGTACACCTTTCAGTAAATTCACTGATATGATAAAAAGTATTTTCAACCAAAAATTATTTCAACCTATGTTTAAAGCAGCTAAGTGTATCCGCAGCCTTAATCTCCTGAGGAAGCATATTAAAATAAAAACAGCCAGCATACACAGGTGATTTCTTGTATGCCATATACTGGTAATTTGGTAAGTGGATGTCATTTCTTGCCCGGGTAGTGTAGCTGTGAATTGCACTATTTTTAGTAAACCTGTTCCTACGTGCATATGTGAAACTCAGGAGTTTATACAAATACACCCCCGTGACAGTCAACAGTTTTTTTTGTTTTAAAAGTACTCCTGCATGATTCTTTTTGTTGTAGTCCAAAAATCAGGCGGATTACTCGTTTCTGGCATACGAAAACCCTGTGTATATCATTTGCATGACCCCACACTATTATGTTGTATGCCAGCACACTATAAACTAAAGCAAAATACACATTAATTAAAGAAATTGCATTTAAGGTGTTCTTCAGTTTCATGATGCAAAAATAGGCCTTACCCAATTTGTTTGATATTCCTTCTATCTGGGTCTCCCATGAGAGCCTATTATCTAAAATGCAACCTAAAAAGTTGGTGGAGGTACTTAAGGCAATATAGTTATAATTAAAATGAAAATTATTATCAATAGAAGGCTCTCGACATCTTTCCATAAACTCTACACAAACTGTCTTAGAACTATTTACAATCAGGTGATTGCTGCAGCACCACTGACCGAAGTGCGACAAAATACTATTCACCTTACGCATAGCATCGGACAATACCGGATCCGAAACTACGATTGCTATGTCATCAGCGTACATAAACAACCTCCCACCTGTCAGATAGTTGGGAAGATCATTTACGTACAACATAAACAAAAGCGGCCCCAGGACGCTTCCCTGCGGAGCGCCCAGCTTTACTTCATACTCATCAGATCTAACACCGTCCACTGAGACTACTAATCGCCTGTCTCTTACAAACGACACAAGCCAATCACTAACAGGTCCCCTAAGTCCGACCGCATTTAATTTTCTTTCAAGGAAAGTACAATTAATTGTATCAAAAGCGCGAGACATGTCAAAAAATATGTCCACGGTGTGATGCTTTCTATCAATACAATCCGCAATATGCTGCACCATGTCCGCGCAGGCCTGTTCGGTGGAATATCCCTCGCGGAAACCATACTGACTAGGAGACAACACGTTATTTTTACTTAGGAAGTCCGTTATCCTGTTATGCATAATTCTTTCCATGATTTTGGAAAACGGACTCAGTACCATTACAGATCGGTAGTTTTCCACCGAGAACGGATCGTCTTTTTTATATACTGGTACCCCTTTCGCATTTTTCAATTTCGAGGGAAACTGGCCTAACTTAAGCGAGGTATTCATGATTACCGTTAGATAAGGCGATATCAATTCGGAAAGTTGTTTAATAACAGTGACTGCAATATCATCTAAGCCAGTGGATCTTTTAGTTTTAAGTCTATGAATAACGTTTGTTATTTCAGTGTCCGTCACTGGATAAAAATAAAAACTATCGCGCACCATTATGGAGGTTGTACACTCTTTATAGTTAAGAACACCAAAATGAGCAGTCAATTTTTCTTCTACTCCACAGGCAAAGTACTTTGCAAATGAATTTGATATTAAACGCTTGTCAGTAATTATTTCGTTATTTATTTTTAATTTAATCTCTGTTTTGGTTTTAGGTATTCTATTTAAACGTGTATTTACAAGTTGCCAGAGTGTCTTATTTTTGTTATCAGACTGTGAAATGATACCAGCATAATAATTATGTTTTTCTTGTTTAAGTTTAAGGTCAAGTTGTTTTTTCATTACCTTGTACTTATTATTATTATCGTCACTAGGATATAATCTTCTATAATAGTTAAAGAATTTTAGGTTCTTAAACGCAATTTTCAACTCATTTGGTGCCCTAAAGTCATATTTTTTTGCTCCACTATAAATTTTCTGGGACTTTTCAGGAAACACAACATTGTAACAATAGGAAACATGCTCGAAAAATACATCGAACAAGTCATCAATATTTTGATAGTCGGTATCCTCGAAAGATATGTATTGAGCTCCAAAAATAGTTTTAAATTCTGTAAAAGCATCATAAGTGAACCGACGGCATAATCTTGTTAGAAAATCTGACCCGCTGGGATTTTTTATTTGTTCAGACCACTGCATGACCTGTGCCGTATGATCTGACAGACCCGGATCAATAACTTTACACTTTGCATCTTTTTTATGTTAGTTATTACATAATCAATCATGCTGCAGCTAACACCCGACTTGCTTTTAAATATTCGTGTAGGTTCAACTACCAAGTTTACTAGCTGGTTTGAGAAAATTAAGTCATTAAATAGTTTATTGTTCCTTTCGTTTTTACTGTAGTCTAAATTAAAATCGCCACATATTACTATATTCGTAAACTTGCTATTAGCACACCTCAGTAGCTTATCTAGTTTGTCATTAAATAGCTGATAGTCACTGTTACCTGACCTATAGATTACAAATATTCCCGTACAATTATTGAAACTGATACCGGAACACTCAAATACAAAATCTGCAGAAAGTACACGAACATAACTAAGAGGCTTACAATATTGTATGATCTCGTCTTTAACGAAAATACTGGAACCACCATGGATATGTCTCTGACGATATATATATATATATATATATATATATATATATATATATATATATATATATATATATATATATATATATATATATATATATATATATATATATATATATATATATATATATATATATACATATCAAAGTTGACAGTAACCCCGGTAATGTGTTCTACGGGGCCTAGTGCACGCTTATTTGAATAAATGAAGATTTTTTTTTCAAAATTCAGAAGTAGCGATCTCCTCATTAGTGAATTTCAAAAATTCACTACAAATTATACAATCTGATCTAAATAAAGACGTACAGACTTTCCTGTGGCTTCACAGAAAAAAACATTATTTTGCCTGAAGATGCCGTAAACAACCGGTTGTATCGAAAGTTGACAGTAACTTTATTTTTTTAATGGCAGTGATACATTTTTTGGCATTTTCGAATATATTGCGCGATTCTACACCAGAATCATTTATCATACATCCGCTATGCTTCAACACATTCACAAAAGCTATACAGCGCATTTATTGTCGTATTGTGTCCAAACGAGGTAACAGACAATTATGAAAGCAAACTATCTTAATAAACACGCTATTCACGTAGTCAATAAAAAATGTAGCGCAACCGGTTGTACCGAAAGTTGACAGTACCTTTAATTTTTTTAATGCCAGTGATATTTTTTTTCGTTTGGCATTTGCGAATAGATCTGGCGCTTTTACACCAGAATCATGTACCATACATCCGCTATGCTTCAACACATTCACAAAAACGACGGGACCCGTGTACTTTAGTAGGTTGGTTTACGGCACATTTGGTGCTTTATTGTGATACTTTTTTTTTACATTTTCGAATAGATCGGGCGATTCTACACCAGAATCATCTATCATGCACCCGCTATCCTTCAAGGCATGTACAAAACGCACGGCAGCCGTGTACTTTACTAGGTGGATACACGCCGCATTTAGAGGTTTACTGTGTCGAAAGGAATTAACAAAAAATGTTGAAATTTCGTTGGCTTAAGAAACACGCTATGATCTATGTCATCAAGTAAATGAAAATAATGTACCTAAACCGAGTAATTGGGAAATTAATTAATAATATGACTCGCAATTTCATCGATTAAGTACCTACCTGATAAAATATTTTAAGCACAGTTCCTGAATGGAAATTCAAAATGCATGTCAAACTGAAAATAGGAAACGTAGATACAAATGTCACGTACACGTAGGATAGCCTTTTAATTTTTGAGCTTAAGTGGGAAGCAATCAAATCCAGTTATACCAATCATCAAGCGAGTGGGATCGGCGGATATGCTTGGTAGGCGTACATAATGGCTGAGTGCACCGGGCGCCAACAGTTGAATTGTTGTGCCAACATTTGTCAACATTTCTTGACATAACAATTGAACTGTTGCCGCCAGTTGAAGTCGGCAAACGGACCGCATGGAGGGTCTTCCTTTTCGAGAATTTTCGTACAAAAATTACTAATGGGGAGATCTCAACTTTTGTACAAATATATATATATATATATATATATATATATATATATATATATATATATATATATATATATATAAACATACCAAAATTAAAAGTGACCCCGGATATGTGTTGTACGGGGCCTAGTTCACGCTTATTTGAAGAAATGAAGAATTTTTTTCAAAATTCAGAAGTCGCCATCTCCTCATTAGTGAAGTTTAACAATTCACTGCAAATTATACAATCTGATCCAAATAAAGACGTACAGACCTTCCTGTGGGTTCACAGAAAAAACATGATTTTGCCTAACGATGCCGTAAAAAGAAAAATTGGTTTCTGAGGAAAAAAACAAGCACTTGTGAAGCCACAGAAAAGTCTCTACGGCTGTATTAAGTATGGAACGGTTTCACCACGTTAGGACAATAACAAACAACCGGTTTAGCTATTTAAATCCAATTGAGTCTTAAAAGTTTTCATTCCCCAGAAATTTGCAAAAAAATTTCATCGGAATTACACAATCTTATCAGACAACGGTAAAATGAAATAAAAGGTGAAAAAAAAATTAAAAAAAGTGAAGTGACTGCTATAGGATTACAACTCGACTATATTATCTGATGGCAAACGCTTTATTCACTGCACTACGCTTAACATGGCAGGTGTAGTGTACATAAGAACGATAATTAAATCCCTTAAACGCCTATCTGTTGTAGTACTAGTTTTTCGCCAACTTCGTTAATTCTACAACGATACTTGTTCTTAGCGAATTTTTAGGGCAAAAATTCGCTCATATAAAAACAAAATTTTCAAATAAGCGCAAACTAGGACCTCTAAACCCATATCCGGGGTCAGTTTCAATTTGTATATGTTTATATATATATATATATATATATATATATATATATATATATATATATATATATATATTTATATATATATATATATATATATATATATATATATATATATATATATATATATATATATATATATATATATATATATATGTTCAGAAAGATTTCCGCGGTCTTTAATGTGAGACATGCTTGGTTCTCGGGTTAAACCGCGTCCAGAATTTATGGAAACTCGACGTTTCGGCTCCTGTTTTGGAGCCATTTTCAAGAGGTAAAGGAAATATGTAAGGACACTCTAAGGCCTCAATCTGCCTACTCCTTAGAGTGATGGACAAAGGTGGGTAAAGGAAATATGTAAGGACACCCTAAGGCCTCAATCTGCCTACTCCATAGAGTGGTGGACAAAGGTGGGTAAAGGAAATATGTAAGGACACTCTAAGGCCTCAATGTGCCTACTCCTTAGAGTGATGGACAAAGGTGGGTAAAGGAAATATGTAAGGACACTCTAAGGCCTCAATCTGCCTACTCCTTAGAGTGGTGGACAAAGGTAGGTAAAGGAAATATGTAAGGAGACTCTAAGGCCTCAATCTGCCTACTCCTTAGAGCGGTGGATAAATGTAGGTTGGGTTTTTGTAGCTCGATTACGGGGCCTCAATCTGCCTACTCCCCAAATCTCGCCGGAGATCGTCTGTGAGGTCTCAGTGTGTTCAACCCTAGGCCTCAGAGAGATCTGGCAGTTCGTTGCAAGTCTTGTCTTATATATGTCGTTCCGTCTACCTGTTGCGTCATCAGTGAAAGTAGTGGGGTCACCGTCAATTAAGTGGGGGGCTTTGGTCACGGTATCTAGAGGAAGATTAAGAGGGTCACCGGCATTTGTTACGGCAGATAATGATGCAATAAAATTGTCTGTGGAATTTATTTCCTTTTTGTGTGTTTGTAAAGAAGATACAATAGGTTTCCAAGTAGTCGGAAGGCGAAGACCATCATCTCTCTTATTTAAACAATCGGGACGTTTTTCAATCTCGATTGCTTCGCGGATAATTCTCGTTTTGAAATTGTAAACCGGTGCTATTGTTTTGGCATTATCGAAGTCTATTTTGTGCCCTGTATGAATATGATGCATGGCCAGCGCCGATGAGGGGTCGGATTTTCTAACTGCGAGGGTATGTTCGTATATTCTATTGTGGATGCGTCTGTTTGTTTGTCCTACGTAAGTTCGGGAACAGTCGGAACAAGGAATTTCGTAAACTCCGTGGGATTCGTTTGGAATCGTATCCTTGGGAGTTTTTATAAGATTTGACAGTTTTTGGTCTGTTGTGAATACGGTTTTGATATTATGGGTTCGGAAAATTCGGCTGATTTTGTCGGTGACACCTTTAATGTATGGTAAAAACGCTGTGTGTTGTTGCGTGGACGCTGTTTGTTCTTGTTGTGGTGTAGTGGTTTGTTGTTGTGCGTTTCTAATGTTTCGTAGTATGTGATTGTTGTCGTATCCGTTTTCTAGCAATGTTTGTCTTAAAAAGTTTAATTCTGTCTGTTTGTTGTTGTTGTCCGTTAGTCTAAGGGATCGTGTTACTAATTTTCGAACCACGGAATTTAGTTGCGATGGGTGATGGTGAGATTGGGCGTTAAGATACCGATTAGTGTGGGTTGGTTTTCGGTAGACAGTGTAAGAAAATCCTCTGACTGGGTTTTTAGTGATGCGTACATCTAAGAAAGGCAAAGAAAAATTATTTTCCATTTCCATGGTGAACTGGATTTGGGGGTTGATGTTATTTAGGTAAGAAAGGAATTCGTCTAGAGATTCTTTGCCGTGTGGCCAGACAGCGAAAATGTCGTCAACGTATCTTAACCAACACGTTGGTTTAAGTTGGGATGAATTGAGGGCTTGTGTCTCGAAGTTTTCCATGAAAATGTTGGCCAATGCAGGAGAGAGGGGTGAACCCATTGGAGCACCTCGAACTTGTTTGTAAAATTTGTTTTGAAAAAGGAAATAAGTGTTAGATGTGCAGTGTTCTACAAGAGCTAAGGTAACGTCGAGTTTCCATAAATTCTGGACGCGGTTTAACCCGAGAACCAAGCATGTCTCATATATATATATATATATATATATATATATATATATATATATATATATATATATATATATATATATATATATATATATATATATATATATATAAATATCGACACGATAACTCAAAAAGTTATTAATCGATTTTGATAAAACTCTGCAGGTACCTTTATTTTATTAATGGCTTGGATGAGTTCGTTAGCCAAGAAACTCGGACAAGGTTTTCCGGGAAAATGTTAAGTTTTATTTGAAAACAATTAGTATCTCGGCGAATTACAAAGGTATTTTTTTGAAAATTTGTGGATATGTTGCATTGGCAAAGAGCTTACTACATACCAAAATTTATCTTTCTATGTTTATAGAAAATTGAGTTATTTAGATTTGAAGCATTTAACGAAAATTCGCTACCAAAACCATCAACCTTGGCAAGAATCTTTCTTTTATTAATAGCTTGGATGAGTTCGTTAGCCAGCCCTGTCGGACTAGTTTTTTTTGATTTGTATCTCAAAAAATAACAAAGTTGTTTTGATGAAATTTGGTTGATATCCTGCCCTCGTAAATACCTTGCTACACACCACAATTAAACTTTCTAAATTTATAGAAAAATGAGTTATACCAATTTGAAGCACTTAATGACAATTCGCTACCATAACGCACTTACTGCGCCCCGAAATGTTTTTCGTATCCATCCTCTTCACAATGTTTAAAAAAAAAGAATCTACCTTTTTTATTGATTAATTTAAACATATAATTATCCTTATTCTAAAAAACAAAATATTGTGGTCAATCTTTTCTTAACAATGTTAATTCAAAAGGACTGTTATTTAAAAAATCTGTTAGACTACAATCATCACATATCAACTGAAAAGGGCCAAACAGATAACAATAGGCAAGGTTGAAGGCAACCCCCATTTTTTGTTATTTATGTTGAACGTGGAACAAATTTTTTAAGTAACCACAGTCAGGACTTGCCGTTCCAGGAAGACCGACAATACAGTAAACCTGTCCTGTTATAGTAGTATACAGTTTTTTATATACCTAAACCACCTGTGAATCTCTGATATGTTACCTGTTTTACATTCATACGATTATTGATTTTTATTCTGCCTGTTTATGATTAGAAAATGGAACTCATAATTATTTTTTGTTATATTTGTTAATTATTTTAAAAAAAATCCCTAATGAGGAGATTCCGATTTTTTAATTTTGAAAACATTTCTTGAAATGAGCGCGAACTATGACCCCTAGAACCATATTCAGGGTCAGGTTATGTATATATATATATATATATATATATATATATATATATATATATATATATATATATATATATATATATATATATATATATATATATATATATATATATATATATATATATATATATATATATGTTTATAATGGGCCGATTTGGATCAAATTTACCAAAATTTACGTGTATAAGTTTAAATATAAAGGCAGAAATTTCGGGACGCAGCAAGTGCGTTATGTTAGCGAATTCTCACTAAACGCTTCAAATTTGCATAACTAAATTTTTTATAAAGCTAGAAAGTTGAGTTTTGGTGTGTGGAAAGCTATTTACGAAGGTACCATACGAACGAAATTTTGTCAAAATAATTAAATATTTTTTTAGGGAAAATTGCATTTAAAAAAATATCCGGTAAGGTATAAGGCTGGCTAACGAACTCTATTAAGAAAGATTCTTGCCGAGTTTCATTAATATCGGTTAATAACTTTTTGAGTTATCGTGTTGATACATACATACGTATATATATATATATATATATATATATATATATATATATATATATATATATATATATATATATATATATATATACATACATATATATATATATATATATATATATATATATATATATATATATACATATATATACATATATATATATATATACATATATATATATATATATATATATATATATATATATATATATATATATATATATATATATATATATATATATATATATATCCCCTTTCCTCAGGAAGCATCAGGCTTTGGCAGTAGTTTATTTAGGTTTATGATTTAATGATCTATAATTTTTACCTAATTTCGTAGAAAAAATTCGTTAATGAGGAGACGGTGACTTTTGATTTTTAAAAAGATTTCTTCAAATGCGCGCAAACTAGGCCCCATAGAATCCATATCCGGGCTTAGTTTCAGTTTTTATGTATTTACATATATACGGGGCGACGTAATTCTACGATAAAGCTCAATATAATTGTTATAAAAGATACGAAACACAATTGTAGACGTTAATTATAGGGTGTCTAGAGCCGTATATTATAAAATCATTTTGACAATCACAGGTGTCGCATAAGTCGTTGCTGACACCTACAATTTTTTTCCGAACATCCCTAATATTAATGCATTTTTGCATTTTTTATCGAAATATCATGCATGTTTGTAAGAAAAAAATCAAGACGGAGTAAGTGCGTTTTGGTAGCGAATTTTTATATATAACAGTTCAAATTTGAATAACTCATTTTTCCATAAACCTAGAGTGTTGAATTTTGGTATGTAGTAAGGTCAACATATCTACCAAATCTCAGCTAAATAGCTTTGTTCTTTTTTGAGCTTCAATGTTTTTTCTGGAAAAATAATTCTTTTTTTTTTTTAGAAAACTGGTCCGTTCGGGCTGGCTAACGAACTCATCCAAGCAATTAAAAAAGGAAAGTACTTGGCGTGTTTCAACAAAATTAGTTTTGGAGTTATAAGTTGAATAATATACATGTAACCATATAAACATGCAAACGGACCTTGGTTTCGGATTCTAGTGCCCAAATTCGAGCTCATTTGTAAAAACTTTTGCAAAGTCGATATATAATAGCGAATTATTCTTTTTTTTTTTTTTAGTTAGATTTGATTGCCCTTGAGAGTTATAGCGAATTTATTTCATTTAAATGTAAGAAATAAATATCACAAGTTGTGTAGTTAATAATGAAAAGTTTCCAGCGTAAAAGGTAAGTACCTTCTATTGCCAAACATGTGGCTTCAGACACCACAGTTAATGAACAGTCTGCACAGTGTAAACAGGATGTCAGAGGTAATGGACTAAAAGTAAAAGAGTGTGTTAATAGGATATCACTATTAACTGATCATTCTTGAGTTTGTAAAATAAAATGCCATCTTTAATAGATATAAATAATCTCTGAAATATACGTAATAGGGATGATTGCTAAAAATGCTTAAAAATGTATGATAATAACTTCTACATTTTGCATACATGTTTTTCTCAGAACCCCTTCAATTTAGTTAAAAACTCTTTACATGTACACCCATGGACAAAATTATCGCATATTTTAAAATTATCAATTTTTTTGTTATTAGGGGTGCATTAAGTGACATTTAAAGTTACAACATGCCAAAATCTTTAATTCTGTTGTTTCACCAGACTATTATTTATCAATTAAATTTACTTATTTTGATAATTCAATAAGATGTTATTTGCTAGTGTAGGTTTTGATAATTATGAAAAAAAATCCAATTAAATAAACAAGTATTACATCAAAATATGATAGTTTATTGTGAATTTGAGGTCACTATAATATTAGTATTAACAAAATACCTTTGGAATGGCCATCATTTAAATATCTATAGTTGTATGGTAAGAACATAATATATTAAAGCTAAAAGTGCAAGCAAATATTCAATAGAAGAGGATGGAGAATTTGACTAAGTACAAGTGTGTGAACTGCAGAGGGCGCTTCAGTACAGGATGCCACTTGATGGTTAGAAACATGGTATTACTAACGAACATGTGGCATCCTAAAACACACTGTGGCGTAGGGATTATTAATGTGAAATGGACAATGAAGATGTATCATAAGCTTCCTTGTCTGATACAGACGCGGTAAATTTGAACTGGAGCCAATCTAAATTCATTTGCCTTTGAAAATTCATGATTTATCTGTGGCATCGCAGTGTAAGATGCCACAAGTAGAACGGATGCCACAGCTTAGCATATTTCACACACAGAATGCCACACTTAATATCCCACAAGAACACACACACACACACACACACACACACACACACATACATGTGCTCGTATGTTTGCAGGGACACACGAAAACACACCAACTTGTGGGATCTTAATGTTTGAGATGAGTCGTAGTTGTAGATTTATCTCCAGATGTGGATATGTCGCGCCAAAATACTATACACACGCTCGTTTAGAAAATATTTCCAAATAAAGTGAGGTCCCGCAATTATGTTTAATGCACACGTTGTGTGAAGACCCCTTAAATATGGATTATGTTTGAAGTGTGTATAAGACCCCATAAACCATAGTGTTTTTTGTACAAACATAACTGTGTTTCTGAATTACACATGGCAACAACAAAAAAACGGTTTAAAAAAACTGTCTGGCTTGTGTGCGTGTAAAAGGACCGACAAATATAAGGGGAAAGGTTTGTTTATTAAATGCTGTGTGGAGGTATTGTATAGTTGATCACATTGCCCTTGTGCAGTTATTCTGAAATATATTATTATATATATTTTTTAGTGAATTTTCCTACACTTTTGAATTTTATAACAATTCGCGAACTTGGACCTCTAGAACCCATGTCTGTGGTCAGTTACTATCTTGATATGTTTATATATATATATATATATATATATATATATATATATATATATATATATATATATATATATATATATATATATATATATATATATATAAATATAAATATAGTTCTGTGTGTGTATCACCCCGGTAACTCAAAAAAAATTGTGTATGTGGCTATAGGTTATAAAAAGTCTGGACGCAGCGAGTGCGTTATGGAAGGTAATTTCCATAAAATGTTTTAAATTTAAGCAGGCATCAATTTAGTTACCGGTATAACCTATATAGTAAAAATTTACCATATTTTATTAAAATACCGTATTGTTTGAAAATGTACAAAAATTTTCCGAAAATAATTTTAACTTTAACTTTAAATGTTTCTGAGAAAACTGGTTTCCTAGCATTTAATGAAAATTCGCTACCAAAACACGCTTACTGCGTCTTGATTTTTTTTACGAACATGCATCATATTTCAATTAAAAATGCAACAGTATAAGGAATGTTCGAAAAAATAATTGCAGTCATCACCAACGAATTATGGGCCACGCTGTGATCTTCAAAATAATTTTATAAGATGCAGCTCAAGACACCTTATAATTAACGTATACAATTTTTCTCGTATCTTGCATAATAACAATTATATTGAGCTTTACCGTAGAAATACGTCACCTTGTATATATGCAAACAGATAAAAACTGAAAGTAAACCCGGATATGGATTCTAGGGGGCCTAGTTTGTACTCATTTGAAGAAATCTTTTTCAAACTCAAACGTCGCTGTCTCCTCATTAATGAATTTTTTCTACGAAAATTAGCTAAAATTTATAGACTGTTAAACCATAAACGTAACTAAAGCTACTGACAAAGCATCAGAGAAAGGGTCTATTTGCAATGAATTTTCTGGAAATATTTTAGTAAAATAAAGTTCGATGACGGCTAAAGCTAAAACTTAAGAACACTCTTCTTGCAACATTTTCTTTACGTAATTCGTATTTATTTCATGTTCTTTGCCTAAATGTTGCAAATTTTTACGTTTCAAATCGCGACTTGACGTTTTGAGAAAAACCCCAAATTTTTTTTCTTCAAATGCCTATAACTATTTTGAATTTTAACTTACAGATCGAAATTTTGGTACGTGGTTCACTTATTATAATACAGACATACGTACCACATTTGGTTGCCCTTACTTTGTTATTCCCGAAAGAAATCACAAAATTTTCCGGGAAAACCTGGGCCGCATTTCCTGGCTAACCAACTTATCCATGCCACTTGCAAAAGGAAAATGCTTACAAAATTTGATCAAAATCGTCCTATTATTTTTTGAGTTGATATATATATATATATATATATATATATATATATATATATATATATATATATATATATATATATATATATATATATATATATATATATATATATATATATATATATACATATAAAAATCGAAACAGACCCCAGATATGTGTTCTAGGCGCCTAGTTGCCGCTCATTTGAAGAAATATTTTCAAAATTCTAAAGTCGCGATCTCCTTAGTTAATTTTCTAAAGAAAATTCGCTAAAGGTAAACCATATGCCAACATTCAGTTACCAGAAAAAAGTTATGGGCATCTAATAAAAAAGAATGTTTGGTACCAGATTATTTCTATGAAAATTCACCAGCATAAGGCACTTGCTGCGTCCAGACTATTTCAAATTCAGTTAATTTGTAGTATAATTGCATATTATAAAATGCTGATAACTATCGACATATTTGCGTTTATACTAGTTTTCAGTTTTCATTTTGAAAATTCCGGGTTCTTACTGCATGACGATTTGAATTACTCTGTGTTAAAAAGAACATTTTTCATAGATTTCGCTTCATCAGTCCTAATTATGCTTTCAAAAAAATCGAGAGTCGTCTTGTATCATCGTTAAAATGAATTTACAAAACTCTTTTCTGCATATCCATTTCTCTCAGATGTTGAACCAAAGATATTGAATAAGAGTGGAAGTTGTGCTTTAACAAAATTCTGTGTATCAAGCTCTTCGAGAGTCCTGTCTGCAGAGCTATTTGTCTTAAGGATGTTATTTCTTTTATGCATTTTTGCCTTCACGATGCCAAAAGTTTTGTAATTTTATATTATTCGCCGAACACTCCTCCGCGATGGTTTTTCTTTATCTGGATATCAGCAAATATTTGGCACGTTCTTGATAAAACTTGGTCACATTCACCATAGATAATAAAGAAATTTTAATAATATTCGTGAGTATAATTCAGTCGCCCCGGCATAATTTTTATAAATAATTGTCAAATGACAACAAATACTGAGGTTTTTGTAGTTCTCGATAGTTTTTTTTTTGACAAGCGTCGCCGTCATGATTATATAACAACAAAACTTGAAAGCCGTATAACATTTTTTCAATATAACAATGTTAAATTGCCAATATTTTGAAAACTACAAATTTTTGGCAGAGGCAACCTTACCCAAAGTTTCAATGTTAAATAAGATATTATTATAAAAATAAGAGCTTCTATTTGAAAAACAGACAACGATTTTTTTAACTCAATTTTCAATGAGAGTTTTTGATCACTCTGTAGTTATTATCAAAATAACATCACATCACGGTTGGACTTAGGTATGGAATATTATACATAACACGTGTCTAAACTTTTGCGTTGAATACAAAAATGCAATAATATATATTGTGTCCTATCTAAAATAAGCAAGTTAACATCAACACCCTGTATATCCAGAAGTGCTACTATCTGGAAAATACTTTAGCCAAGGTGCATCCATCGATTTCAATAAGCTGCCAAATCTTAAAAATTTTGCAAAGTCTAGTTTCCGAGAAATCGATTCCGGGCTTTCGTCGTGGGACAACTGCATATATATATATATATATATATATATATATATATATATATATATATATATATATATATATATATATATATATATATATATATATATATATATATATATAGATGTGTGTGTGTTTTTAGATCTATTTAGACGCTACATATCACAGCCCCCGTACATGCTAGAAGAAAAAGTTTTAGATAAAAATTTGGTCGGTAAAAGGCTGCTTCAATAAGCTTTACGTAGACATACAGCGTGGATGCAAAGTGTGCCTTTTGACATAAACTTCATTTTTTTCAATAGAACACTCTGTATTTTAGTCAATGTTGGATTTCTTACTTCATTCTTAATCAATAATATGTCAAACATTTTTCTCATTTCAAAAGTTTTCGAGAAAACCCAACAAAAAACGGTTTTCAAGTTCCTTTCAATAATGATTTTATTTGTCCGCAATCACAGCATCACAAATATTATGTATTATGTCAGTATCATAACTGTTCATCCTAAGATCTATGTCAAATCTTTTAAACTATAAATTTTGAGCAAGGCAAATAGGGAACCGCCAGGTGGCCCACGAGCTCGCCTGTCCTGACACCATTCGATTTTTTGTGGGGTTATGTAAAATATGTGGTATATTTTGTTCAACCAAGAAATTTGAAGGATTTTATTAACAAAATTACTCGTGACTGCAGAGAAATTTTGCCTCAGGTTATTAGAAATGCTTGCACTGTAGAGCTTATTAGAAGATATGACGTTTGCCAACAGAAAATAGTTGCCAGTTTGAGCATACTTTGTTTACTTTATCATCGTTAGCAATGATAATTAACTGTTAATTATATTTTTGGTATTACCTTTGAAGAACTTAATTAAGAGAATTACAAGCATTTGTAATTTTTTGTTGTTGGAAAGCAGTTCTTGACAAAAAAAATTAGTTAGGAAACCTTTTAGTGAATTTTCTCAAAAAAAATTAACTAATGAAATCCCGACTTTTTATTTTTTTTTCAAATGAGCGCTAATTAGGTCTAGAAGACATATCCGGGGTCAGTTTGAATTTTTATGTGTTTATATATATATATATATATATATATATATATATATATATATATATATATATATATATATATATATATATATATATATATATACATATATACATATACATATATATATATATATATATACATATATATATATATATATATATATATATATATATATATATATATATATATATATATATATATATATATATATATATATATATATATATATATATATATATACAGGGTGGTCCTCCGGGAGGTCCCACGATCGATTGCGGGAAAACTATCAATAGGAAAAACCTGAAAATTGGATATTACACTAAAGTCGTTGGGGGCCACAGGTTAAAAATATTTTCAAGATGGCGGCACTTCCGGTTATACCGGAAGTAGATGTCAATTCGCTTATTTTAAATGGAACACCCTATATTTTATTGCAGTTTCGGATTTTATAATACACTCTAAACACTTTTTGTAAATAATGTTCTATACTTATCTTCAACCGTCCAGAAGATATTTAGACTTTAAGATAAAATTTGACATTTATGGCCAGTCATAAAGATACCGATATTTTTATAATAAGAACATATTTCGTTATGATTTTTAGAATTCTTCTGAAAGATATTTCACTTCATCTATTTCCACATCGAGACTAACGATAGAGTATACAGAGTGTCCAAAAAAAATTCTTGAATTTTGCAGTGAGAAATTGCAAAAATCTCGCGATTTTCAAATTGGAACACCCTTTTTTTATAACACTATCGTGTTAAGCTCAAAAAATTACTGATACTTTGTATGTAATTACCTATACCTAAATCAAACGGTTTTCATTTAATTTTGAAAAAACTCATTTCAAAGCCTGATAATTTGATAAATTTCCTACCATAAGCGTTAGACATGGAAAATAAATTGCCGAGTGTGTTTCTATGGAAACTTCAACAGTTTGTTGATTAACTAGCTAATAATGGCACGGTTAAACGACACACACGAAGATTATTTAAATTGTATTTACTATTTAAGGAGAATGTAATAAAGTAATTTCGCGAACGTGTGATACATTTGCTGATAGATATCCAGATAAACAGAAACCGTCAAACGAATAGTAGACAATTTCAAAAACTGCGGATCTGTCAAGAAAAAGGTGCAGGGGGCTAAACCCGTTGTTTACAACGAACAAATCGAGACAGCAATTTTTAGGTATCTTGCCATATAACCTTATATAAACCCATCAAACAGATAATAGAAAATTAAAAAACAATTCACACACAACATGGACTGAATAAATGAAACAAAAAGTAACGTCCTAAGTGTTCAAATTGACGACCTCTGGCGTGAAGACATTTTTCACACTTACGTGTCAATCCCTCAAGTGTGGCCCTTCTTATTTAATCCAATTCACGAAATGATTCTCGAACCCGCTGCATGCAATCTTCTTTAGTAGAAACTGCAGTTTTGTAGATTTTATTTTTTATAGTACCCCATATAAAAAAATCGAGAACCGATAAGTCAGGCGATTGAGGCGGCCAAAGGTGTGGCCCATTGTTGGCAATCCATTGGTCAGCAAATAGAGATTGTAAAATATTGTTAACCAGGTGACTATTATGAGGAGGGGCCCCATCATGTTGGTAAAATATTCGCCTATATTCATTTAATGAAAGGTTGCCCAAATAAGTTACTTCCAAATTTTGCAAAATTTCTAACTAACGCTCACCTACAAGTAAATAAATAAAGTATTTTATGAATTTCGGATTAATTGTCACCATTCAAATTATCGTCGTACATTTCTAGGGCAACAACGCCGTCATTCCTTATAGCACAATAAACATTAAACTGCCAGCTTTCTTCAAAATGTCCTTCCCTAGAAGGATGAACATTGGTGTCACTCCAATAGTGAGAATTACGACGATTGAAAAGTCCATTCTTTGAAAATGTTGCTGAATTCGTCCATATGATGTTATCTAAAAACAGTTCTTTTTCTTGGAATCGCATTAAAATAAACTCACAGAATTCAACCTTCTTGAAAAATCAGTTTCCTTTAAATGTTGCACAACTGAACAAGCATAAGGATGGAACTTATCTTTTCGTAAACTTCGCAGAACGGATGTTTTTGACAATCCTAACTCCAGTGCTACTTGCCACGTTGACTTTGTAGGGTATGCGGCAAAATATCTGCTTGCTGTCTCAATTTGTTCGTTGTCAATAACGGGTTTAGCCCTCTGCAACATTTTCTTGGCAGATCCGCAGTTTTGAAATTGTCTACTATTCGTTTGACGGTTTTACGTGACGGTTTCTCTTTATCTGGATATCTATCAGCAAATGTATCACACGTTCGCGAAATTACTTTATTACATTCTCCTTAAATAGTAAATAAATTTAAATAATCTTCCTGTGTGTAATTTAACCGTGCCATTATTAGCTAGTTAATCAACAAACTGTTGAAGTTTCCATAGAAACACACTCGGCAATTTATTTTCCATGGCTAACGCCTATGGTAGGAAATGTATCAAAATATCATGCTTTGAAATGAGTTTTTTCAAAATTAAATGAAAACTGTTTGATTTAGGTATAGGTAATTACATACAAAGTATCAGTGATTTTTTGAGCTTAACACGATAGTGTTATAAAAAAAGGGGGTTCCAATTTGAAAATCGCGAGATTTTTGCAATTTCTCATTGCAAAATTCAAGAATTTTTTTTGGACACTCTGTATACTCTATCGTTAGTCTCGATGTGGAAATAGATGAAGTGAAATATCTTTCAGAAGAATTCTAAAAATCATAACGAAATATGTTCTTATTATAAAAATATCGGTATCTTTATGACTGGCCATAAATGTCAAATTTTATCTTAAAGTCTAAATATCTTATGGACGGTTGAAGATAGGTATAGAACATTATTTACAAAAAGTGTTCAGAGTGTATTATAAAATCCGAAACTGCAATAAAATATAGGGTGTTCCATTTAAAATAAGCGAATTGACATCTACTTCCGGTATAACCGGAAGTGCCGCCATCTTGAAAATATTTTTAACCTGTGGCCCCCAACGACTTTAGTGTAATATCCAATTTTCAGGTTTTTCCTATTGATAGTTTTCCCGCAATCGATCGTGGGACCTCCCGGAGGACCACCCTGTATATATATATATATATATATATATATATATATATATATATATATATATATATATATATATATATATATATATATATATATATATATATATATATATATATATATATATATATATGTATGTATGTATGTATGTATGTATGTATATATGTATCACACCGATAACTCAAAAAGTAATGGGCCGATTTTGATCAAATTTGGTGAGTACTTTCCTTTTGCAAGTGGCTTGGATAGCTTCGTTATCCAGGAAAATCGGCCAGGTTTTCCTGGAAAATTTGGTGTTTCCTTTCTAAAAAAAATAATATCTCCGGCAATAACAGAGTAAGGGCAACGAAATTCGGTTGGCGTGTTTGTGTTATAAAGAGTGAACCATGTACCATAATGTACATCTCTCAATTTAAAGAGAAAAAAGTTATGGTCAGTTAAAGAAAATTTGGAGTTTTCCTCAAAACGTGTGTTCTGCGAACCCTTAAGTCTTTGCCCTTCATTTTACTAAAATATTTACAGAAAATTCATTTCAAATAGACCATTTCTCTGATACTTTGGCCGTCGGTTCAGTTAAGTTGATGCTTTCGCTGTACGTTTAGTTAAGTTTATGGTTTAACGGTCTATAATTTTTGGCTAATTTTCGTAGAACAAATTCGTTAATACATTTTTGCATTTTTTTAAATCTAAGTGTGATGCATAGAACCGAAGTTGGAAGAGAGTGCAAGCATAGATGTCATATGGGGAGAAATGGAGGAAGCCTTGATTAGGGTCGCAGAAGGTGAACTAGGTCATAAGCGGAAAACACAGAAACACAACTGGATGACAGCAGAAATCATGCTTGAAGATGTAAAAGTCAAGGAAATCCAGAGTGCTATAAACACATCCAAAGTATTATTACGGGGAAAATAAGAGCGGCAAAGAATGACTGGTTAAAGAAGCAATGCGAGGAGATAGAACAACTACAAGAGCTGCAAGATGAAATTAACAAACACAGAAAAATAAAAGAGGCGTCCGGAGTTTACCGGAAGAGACACGAACATGGGGAAATGGCACAAGATGATCGGCAACGAAGAGTTATTTGGGAGGAATATATTAACAACCTTTTAGACGATAATAGACATGATATAGAGGTTGCGGAGGACGTAGACCTGTCTGGACCCCCTATCACCAAAGAAGAAACTGTAAGAGCAATAAATACGTCAAAGGACAGAAATACAGTTGGCCCGGACTGCATACCTGTCGAACTATTAAAAATACTAGACGACAGGGGCATTTCCGTACTGCACAGAATATTTAACAAGATATATAACGTGGGGGAGTTCCCTTGCAAGTGGATGACATCACATTTTATCCCCCTGCCAAAAAAGAGTAACGCAACAAAGTGCGAGGACCATAGGCTGATCAATCTGATAGGCCACACGTTAAAGATATTCCTCAAGATTATTCACTACAGAATTTCAATAAAATGCGAAACAGGGGTAGGGTCCACACAATTTGGATTTAGAAGGGGACTAGGTACGAGAGAGGATATAGTTGCAACCCAAGTATTGATACAGAACTGCAACGACCAACGGTAGGTTGTGATGCTATGCTTCATCGACTACGAGAAAGCGTTTGACAGGGTCCAACACCACAAACTCATTTAAATTTTGAAGAGGATGAATATAGACCAGAAGGATATCCGCTGCATAGAAAGCCTTTATTGGAACCAAACAGCCGTAGTCAAGGTTGGCAAGGAACACACATAACCGACAAAGATCCTTAGAGGGGCCAGACAGGGATGCGTTCTCTCTCCACTCCTCTTCAACCTGTATTCTGAAAGCATCTTTCAGGAGGCGCTCGAAGAACGCGACCTAGGTATTTAGGTGAATGGGGTGTGGATCAACAACATAGGGTACGCAGACGACACAGTCCTAACTGCAGACAACATGAAAGACTTGCAGGATCTTCTTAATGCTATAGGCGATAGTAGCAAAAACTTGGGCCTTAATATCAACACAAAGAAGACACAATTCATGATAGTTTCTCGCAAGCCGGAAGAACATCAAAATGCAAGCCTAACACACAACAGATGCCCAGTAGAACAGGTATATAAATTTAAATATTTAGGCACGTGGCTGTGTGAAAACTGGACATCTGAAACGGAGATCAGATGCCGAATCGAAATGGCCCGAAACACATTTATGAAATTCAAGAAAGTTCTTACCAACACTGATTTGACCTCAACCTAAGAATTAGTAAAATGTTACGTGTGGTCAGTGTTACTATATGGTGTGGAGAGCTGGACGCTGAAGGTGAATACCATGAATAGACTTGAAGCCTTCGAAATGTGGACATACAGACGTATACTAAAAGTCCCATGGACGGCCAGAAAAACAAACGAGGAGATCCTAAGAATGGTTGAAATAGAACGTGAACTGTTGAACATCATCAACCGCAGAAAAAGACCATATCTGGGCCACGTAATACGGAATAAAAGATACGAATTCCTACAATTAGTAATCGAAGGAAAGATCGAGGGGAAGAGAGGAGTCGGCAGGAAGAGGATGTCATGGCTCAGAAACGTGAGAGAATGGACAGGACTAAAAACTGTAGGAGACCTATTCAGCGCCATCAGAAATATGGAAGAATGGGCACATGTGATCTCGAATATTTATTAATGGATAAGCAGTAGAAGAAGAAGAAGATGCATGTTTGTAAGAAAAAAATCTGGACGCAGTAAGTGTGTTTTGGTAGTGAACTTTAATTAAATCCTTCAAATTTCAATAACTCACTTTGCTATTAACCTAATGTTTGTTGGCTAGGAAACCAACTTTAAGTTTATTTTCGGAAAATTTTTGAACATTTTCAAACAATAAGTAGTTTTGATAAAATATGGTACATTGTTTCTACTGCATAGGCTATACCAGTAATCAGATTGATGCCTGCTCGCATTTGCTATTAAAAACATTTTTATGAAAATTCACTTCCATAACGCACTTGCTGCGTTTATACTTTTCTAAGAAAAATTTTTGCTTCTGAAAAAAGCAGCAGCGTATTGTGTTTTCATTTCAAATAGTACGCCAAGGTCATATTTATGGGGGTGCGGCTGGTTAAATGTAAAAATGTTTTTTCCTCCTCAAATATGTGTATCTAGCCCTAATTTATACACACCAAATTTCATCAAAGTAGATACTCTACTTTACAGTTTAGGTACCTATCAAAACAAACAAATTTTTAACACTCTGTGTTTCAAAAATTATGCAAAAATAAACACATGTTTATAGATATTTTTCTTCTCTAAATTGTAGACAGATTAACTCCTTTAATTACTGGCATCACGTTATGTAATACCCTGAATATTAGACATATGTATGAATTAGTAAAAGGTAAGTTTGGAGATTAGGGTTCAAAGGATTTAAGAAAGGTACAACATATACGTTACGCACACGCTATATTTATGTATTAGCATATGCAGTGTTTGTAAAAAGTATGGAAAGGCACTCACATTTCCTAAAATATTCGTTTTCAAACAAAATGTTTAAGCAAAACCTTTTCGTCATATTCTTTTTGCTACAAACTGGCGAGATTCAAGTTTTCTGGGACAACTAGATCTTTTTTTAAATAGCAAGATATGATTTTTTTGCACTTACGGAAAGAACATCTCCTTCTTAGCAACGGCACTATGAAAATGTAATCGGGATTAATAAGAAAAAATTGCAAAAACAATAAGTTTCTTAAAAATTACCTTCGGTTGGATTTCATTAATCAATTTCTTATCAAGTTATCAATTGAAAAAATGTGATAGTATTTGCAGCTGCCAATTTTAAGCATTGTTTTCTGTCAGTTATCTGTAGTTTGTAATACTTTAGAGAGCTTCATATTGGATAATAGAGAACTTATAGAAATTAATAATAATTATTATTATGGCAGAATTGAGCGAAAAGGTAAGAATTGAAATATTAGTGATGTTGGGCTACGGTGACAGGAAGCTTTGTAAAGAAATGTGCATGTTTTTTTATGAGTCTGACCACAACTTAATGAAGTGTATGTTTCCAGAACATTGAAAAAAATAACGAAACTGGTAGTGTCAATGATAAGCCAGATAAGTTAAGAATAGGAAGACCAAAAACGGCTGTAGCTGGTAATAACGCATTAAATATATTGTTGTCTTTTTATTAAACCCCTCATCTATCTTTAAATTAAGTTACCACATTACGCAGTCTTTCACAAAAATCTGTGGTAACTTTGCTAAAAAGAAAAAGAAAAAATTTCACCCATACAAAGTACAGCTTGTACAGGAACTTGTAATTGGCGATTTTAAGAGGCGTGTTGAATTTTGTTATATTATGGCAAATTTAATGAGAAGCCGGACTTTAGTAGAAATTATCGTTATTGGTCTCAGCAGAATCCACATTGGATGCTGGAGGCTCAAAACCAACGACCACAAAAAAATTATGTATGGACTGGTATATTAGACAGTAGTAATATTGAGCGGTTATTTATCGAGGGAAATATAACATCTGAAAAGTATTAAAAAATTTTAAGAGAAGAAATTATACCACAGTGGTTGCAGTGGGCCCAGTCAATTAAGTTTGGTTTGAGAAATATGGAGCTCACAGTCATTTTGGGAGAAGCGTGCGGCAATATTTGGATGAAGTTTTTAGAGAAAATTGAATCGGGCGCTGTGATTCACTTAAATGAACTGCTCGCCCCTTGACTTGACGCCATGTGGTTGTTTTCTTAGGGTCACTTGAAAAATGTTGTCTACAGAGACAGACCATTAAATCTGGAATACCTGAAAGCTATAATTGTTGGCCAAACTAGATGGATTGTGCATTCCAGGTTAATTAGTTTAATAAATTTCTTTGAAACGCGAGTTCAATTATGTGTTGATAATAATGGACAGCATTTTGAACATTGAGTTAGTTGACAAATATTATTGCTGTTTTGTTTTAGTTTTGTTTTGTCAAGTCTCTTTTAGAATTAAGGTTAATAATTAAAGCTAGTTTGCCTCTCATCTGCAGTTTCACCAACGTGATGTCGACTGCTGATAGATAATGTTTATTACCTTATATGCAATTTTATACTATTTTATGTTGTCGAAAATATTTTTTACGTTATAAGAATTTGTTATTGTCAACTTATTGACATTATTGGTTCATCGCTGGTCACACACACACATTTTTGTGTGTAAAATGCATGTTTTTTTGGGGTTTTCTTGGGTTTTCTCATACGCCTTTACTCAGGTCGGGTCAGATCAGGATCACGTCAGACTCGGGTTTGGTCAGGTCACGTTGGGTGAGGTCTAGCCAGGTCAGGTGAGGTCTAGCCAGGTCAGGTCAGGTGGTTTAGGCCTGCCTGATACAGTGTCTTGCGCATAAACAACAACAAAACTCTGGTCCCTTCAACTTGCAAACAAGCTGGGGAACTTGGAGCAAAAAGCCATGTTGGAGGGGATGTTATTAAGAAGAAATGTTGGAGCAAAATGTAAACAAGGCTGCTTATAGAAGTCCAACGAAGGTGTTTTTTCTGGTTTGTTTTCTATATTTCCTTCCCCGCCCAGCACCTCTATTCACGCCAGGTCCCGTAACTGGGGGGGGGGGTGTATTTTACAGCATTTGTTATGTTGCTTATGCATACAGGGTTGGTTTTAAGCGTGCTTCTGTTAAAAAAAATCACTTTTGCGATCATCTGCATAATTACATTAATTTTTTTCTCAATTTTTTTCTAATTGATCCTAATTACATTTTTATAGTGGCGTATCAAGAACTATCTTGCCATTTAAAAACAAAAGATTGAATATCGCCACTTTGTAGCAAAAAATATGTCGAAAAGCTTTTGGTAAGATATTTTTTTGAATAAGGAATATTTCAGTAAATACAAATCCATCATATACTAACCCTATAAGTATATATATATATATATATATATATATATATATATATATATATATATATATATATATATATATATATATATATATATATATATATATATATATATATATATATATACACATAAATATGTGTATGTAAAATAATATATAAACTAATGTTTCCATCCCAAATATGAGTTCTGTTTCGTTTGAAGAAAAGAGTGAATGTTTTCTATGAAATTTCCCTAATAAATAAATTTAACAATATCTCAATATTCTCTGAAATATAACATACTACATAAAACCCACCGCTATCTGCTTTAGTGCCCAAGGAAAAATAATGTACCGTTATTCCCCGTCAATAACCCTTGCAGATGAAGCAGTAAAAAAATAACAACAAAGACGCTATTTATAAAACCAGGGACAAGTCCCTTGAAAACAGATCATTTACTACCTGCACGAGGTAAAAAAAAATTATATTTATGGGGACTTACACAAATTTTAATAAACAGTTGTCGGGCCTTACACACAATTACGTCTGTTTCAAAAATTGACCACGGAGGTCGCTTTTATCAGTCACTTTTATAGGACCCGACAGTTTTAGTAACACGAACTCAAAAATACACACATGCATATAGTATGTATATCAGGACATCGTCAGAAAATTAGCTATTTATACTATTTAAGAGGTGGACAATCCGAAAAAACACGTCTCTAAATTGTCGGGACGCGTGTATGGCCCGACAAGTTGGGAAGACCCGACAAGTCACGTCCATGCATGTGGTTTGTCCTCATAATTATACGGACACAAACAAACAAACAATCAAACAAACAAACAAAAAAACAAACACACACACACACAAACAAACAAACAAACAAACAAACAAACAAACAAACAAACAAACAAACAAACAAACAAAAACACACACACACACACACACACACACACACACACACACACACACACACACACACACACACACACACACACACACACACACACACACACACACACACACACACACACACACACACACACACACACACACACACACACACACACACACACACACACACACACACACACACACACACACACACACACACACACACACACACACACACACACACACACACACACACACACACACACACACACACACACACACACACACACACACACACACACACACACACACACACACACACACACACACACACACACACACACACACACACACACACACACACACACACACACACACACACACACACACACACACACACACACACACACACACACACACACACACACACACACACACACACACACACACACACACACACACACACACACACACACACACACACACACACACACACACACACACACACACACACACACACACACACACACACACACACACACACACACACACACACACACACACACACACACACACACACACACACACACACACACACACACACACACACACACACACACACACACACACACACACACACACACACACACACACACACACACACACACACACACACACACACACACACACACACACACACACACACACACACACACACACACACACACACACACACACACACACACACACACACACACACACACACACACACACACACACACACACACACACACACACACACACACACACACACACACACACACACACACACACACACACACACACACACACACACACACACACACACACACACACACACACACACACACACACACACACACACACACACACACACACACACACACACACACACACACACACACACACACACACACACACACACACACACACACACACACACACACACACACACACACACACACACACACACACAGAGAGAGAGAGAGAGAGAGAGAGAGAGAGAGAGAGAGAGAGAGAGAGAGAGAGAGAGAGAGAGAGAGAGAGAGAGAGAGAGAGAGAGAGAGAGAGAGAGAGAGAGAGAGAGAGAGAGAGACTCGAAGTAGTCAGACGTGTTTCTGTTCTTGAATCGAATTTTTCGTTTCAAGCGTGTTAATACGAGTTTTTAAAAATATAAATCTAATTATTAGTGTTGATAAACTACAAGTGTTGTAATTTGGTGCGGTTTTTAAAATTTTGCTGCACCGTAAGGTGCATATAAAGACGATTGTGGTTAAAACAAAATAATAATAAATAATATGCATATATTTTATATGTATATTTCCATCTTTTCATTTTATCACAGTAAGTAAACCGTTATCTTTTATCTCCTTTTTCCTTATCGCTCACTAATCAATATGTTCCTATATTGTTTGCATACCCATAAATGATGCAGGCTGTGCAGGATAATATTTCAAGAGACGTTTCTGAACACAGGGGCGTCTCGAAAAATTTTCAAGAAGGTACCTCCAGTAAAAATTCTGTAAATCAGAAAACAGCTACAACTTTTTCGAATATAGTAAAAGCTTCATGCTTTCCAAAAAAGGATCAAGCAATAATTTTTCCTGTCATAGATGGCATACAGGTCAAAGAGTACGTTATAGCAACTGCCGAAATAATAGACCCAAAAGATATAATATTTGCAAGTAGAATGTCGAACAATAGGATTTGTCTATATTTCTCATCGAAGGACATAGTAAATAAATTCATTGAAAAAGAAGGTGGTGTTAATTTAAAGGATATATTTATACCCGCTAGAAAACTCATTATGCCTGCAAAGAGGTTAATATTGTCAAATGTATGTCCTTGTATTCCACATTATATCATAGAAGACGCACTAACCGAGAAAAATTTGAAGATAGTTTCACCCATCTCATTTATTGGGGCTGGTATTAATAAGGATAAACTAACTCATATTCTTAGCTTTAGGAGGCAGGTATTCATATCAACAGAACAAGAAACTGAAATACCAAGTTCTGTCACAATAACCTTCGACAACGAAGAATATCGCATTTTCATTTCTGACGATAAAGTTAAATGTTTTAGATGTAATGAATACGGACACATAGCAAGTAAATGTACCACCGTCGTCACACCCATTGAAGTAACCCGAGACAATCCAATAGAAGCCAATAATGAAAATATTATTATTGAAGAAAACACACAAGATCCACAAACGGGAAATAAAAGACCCCATTCTCCAACCACAAGCTCTGTAGAGACAGAATTGTCTGTTACCAATATTGTATCCACCCAAACTTTAGACAGGCCAAACACAGAGCCAGTAGAGCAACCAAAAGAAAAAATTATAGTCACGGCACAAATACACAAAACAAATGAAAGTAAAAGTAGTCAAAAGTCAAAAACTTCAAAACATAAAAGATTTAAAACAGATGAGCCACAAAAAGAAGAAACTTTCATGGAGGCCAAACAACTTTGGAAAGATAATAATCCTCAGGTCTTAGATTTTATAAATTTTACTCAATTTCTTAAGCAAGTAAAAGGTAATGACAAACCATTAGAAGTGGCAAGAGAGTACACTAGTGACATTGAAGGGTTGATAAAATTATTAACAACAGCCAAAAGATTAGTTTCAGATCGTGCCCCAAAACAAAGGATACGGAGACTAATTGTATCCCTACAGAAAGCTCTTCAAACCGATAATATATCTATAGAAGTTGAAGATTCCCAATCAGTCACTGTCCAATTCACAAATATCCTTAAATTCGGCCATATCTCTCGAAAGTGTCAACAGCCAGAACAGTTATTAAATATGCATACATCTATATCAGCAACAACATTAAACCTAAAAAGTATTAGAACTGATTTTAAGTGGATACAAATGGAATGTTTTCTAAATGATAATAACTCCGATATATACCTTTTACAAGAAACTAACATAAAAGATGTTACCAAGAATCCTGCCCTTAAAAACTATACCATATTTCACAACCCTGCTATAGATGATTACACAGGAACGGCTATTGCAGTGAAAAAATCGCATTTACCAAATATCGTCAAACAAGAAAATTTGGTTCCCGCCCTTCTTCAAAAAATAGTTCTCAAAATATCTGAAGGTGTATGGACTTTCTACACGATATATCTTCCACACCAGCAGTCAACGGCTTTTTATATATTAAGGTCATTGCAACACAACCTAATAAACCAAATGCCAAACAGTAATATTGTCATTGGTGGTGACTATAACTGCACAATAAATCCAGAACTGGATAGGTATGGATCTGCAGAACGGTACCCTGCTCTGGCAAAAGAACTCCAAAACCTTCTTAACCGACATGCACTAGAAGACTGTTGGAGGAGACTCTATAAATCAATAGCAGGCTATACCTATATTTCAAACGGAACCCCTAAATCTGCTTCCAGACTGGACAGAATATATTGCACAAAAAATACTGCAACTAAAATAATCTCCTCCCAACTAGTAGCTTCTTTCTCAGATCATCTAGCCGTAAATGTCCGTTTTGAAATAAAGAGCCAGACACATCACAAAGCCCCTTATTGGAGGTTTGATAACATGTTACTTCAGGATGCTTTTTACGTACAAATGATGGAGAGTTTCATAGAACAAGAAGATATGAAAAGACCACAAGAGGAGAATTTGTTAATGTGGTGGGATAACCTTAAGTTAAACATAAAAAATATAACAATTCTTTATAACAGACAAAAACGGAAGACTATGCAATTGGAATTTGTTCAATTACAAAAAAAAATAAAAAATATTCTTCTGCATTCTACCTCTTCAACATCGCAATTAAACGAAGCCTCAATAATACAGAAAAGTGCAAAAGACTGGTACACTCGACGCAGTGAAAAAATTTTACTTAACACCAAATATGAAAGACTCATTTACTCCGACAAACCTTCGCTTGACAAACGCATGTTTACTTCATACAAACCATTAACGGAACTTATTGTTAATGGAAACATTGAGAATGATCCTCTAACTTTATGTGGTTATATAAAGAGGCACGTGAGTGAAAAACATTCCAGAAGAGATCGAAGTGTAAACAACCTATCTGTGATTTACGAAGATATCAAAAAGCTTGAAACAAGTGATAAAAACTACCTGGATACACCTCTTACACCTGATGACCTTGCAACAGCATTGATGTCATTGAAGAAAGGTAGTGCTCCTGGACTGGATGGCCTCACTACTGAATTCTATAAAGCTTTTTGGAACAATTTGTCTGGGGTTTTTTATAAAGCAGTCGTTAAAATGTTTAGCAAAGAAACATTACCCAGGTCACTAACGAAAGCAGTAATAGGCCTCTTACCAAAGAAAGGTGATCTTTTAAACCTAGAAAATTGGAGATTTATTTCAATACTGCAAACAGATTACAAAATTATTGCAAAAGCATTGTCACAAAAATTATCTGTCACAAAAATTATCAAGTGTTATAGGCCATATCGTTGAACCAGACCAGAGTTATGCAATTCCAGGGAGATCAATTTATGACATTCTACACCTTCATCGAGATGCCATTTCCTATGCCAATCAAAAAAATATACCGCTGGCCATACTAAGTTTGGATCAAAAGGCAGCTTTTGATGGAATTTATCATGACTATTTGTTTCATATATTAGATATCTTCAATATAGGCGACTACTTCAGTAAATCAGTCAGAACACTATACAAAAATGCAGTATGCCACGTTAGAGTTGGATCCTTACTCACCAGTGAAATATGTTTTGAACGGGGAATACGTCAAGGTTGCCCACTTTCTGGACCACTGTACTCGCTTGCAATTGAACCGCTGATGCTCCTTTGTAGGTCCAAACTATCAGGTTTCCATATTCCTATATCCCCGCCCTTAAAACTTACTGTGACCGCGTACGCGGACGACGTGTCAGTATTTATATCGCGTAGTGATGATTTCGAAAAATTCCAACAAGTTTATAACGAATATGCAGGAGAATCTGGGTCAGTTCTCAACAACACAAAATCGGTTGGTTTTTGGACAGGACTTTGGAAAACACAACAGTGTCGACCTCTAGATTTTCAGTGGACCAACCAGCATGTTAAAGTGTTAGGAATAACTTTTACAGGTGACTTAAAACGTGACACAGATACAGCATGTGATGAACTACTTGCAAAATTGGATAACTCTATAGCAAAGCGGAAACAAAAAGCTGGAGCGCTCTCAATTACTGGCAGAAAATTGATTATTAATCAAACTTTAGCACCAAAATTGTGGCACCATTTTCAGATCCTCCCATTTGGTAAAAATCATTTAGAAAAGTTGCAGAAAAAACTGGTAGATTTTTTATGGACAGGAAAACACTGGACCAAATTGGAAGATCTTTGCATTTCTGTGAGTGATGGGGGATTAGGAATGGTTCATCTTTTATCAAAAATAAAAACTTTCCGAATATATACCGCAGCTAGACTTATGGACACCGCAGAATCACAGAAGTGGAAGACACTGATCGAATACTATATATCACAATAACCCATATTCTCTAGTGTGGCAATGGTTTTTTGTAAAACACCGAAAAACAATCAATCAGAATATTTCATTGTATGTACAATCCATATTAGAAGCCATGCAAGAAGATATCTACATCAAAGATTTTCCTAAGTCAAGAGAGGACATAGCAAGTATACCAACTGCAGAATCTCGTTTGATCCAGACATGTACTCCTCCACTGTTTAATTATCGCTGGGCAGAAAATGGATTTAGGACTGTAGGCGACTTCATGGGAAAAGATGGATGGCTATCTAATAACGAAATTAAAGAAAAACTCACATCTCAGTCCTCTGTTGTATTAATGGACCTACTGAATCATTATCAAAAGATTAAGGAATTCTTCAAACGGCAATATAAAAAAGAAATGTCCCAACATTCCAAACCTACATGCACTCTATGTTTCACTTCTGAGCAAGATTCACTTACAGTTTTACATAAAGGAACAAGAAAAATATTGCAACAGAAACTTACGTCCGGTTTTTTCAATGTAAAAGGAAAAATGCGGGGAAAGTGGATAGATGATGAAGTGATATGGCCGTCGTTTTTTCTAAATAAATTATCGTTTGGAAACGAGGCAGAGGTGTCCTGGAGACTTGCCAAAAATCGTTTGGCTGACTGTGTTTTTCTATCAAAGTCTCAACTCAGAAACTCTAAATACTGCCCCTTTTGCCCTGATGAAGTTGGTACATCATGGCATATTATTTTGACATGCTCCAAAAGTCAACATCTATGGGAGTTTGTGAAAAATGTGCTGACGAAATTGACTGGAAGGAGGGACATAACAGTGGCTAACATTTACTCTGGTTTCGACAACAAATCAAATGAGTATAACTTAGCCAATTATATTATAAATCTGGCAAAAAGTACAATATATTCAGAGATAGTATATATTTTACAACAGGTTAAAACTGACATTTCATATTTTGATGTTTTTGTACAAAAACTTAGAGCTAGGCTTGTGAATGAATTTTTGCTGGTATCTGGGAAAGAAAGACATGGACGCTTTTGAACGATTATGGTGTATCAAAAACCTTCTCTGCAAAATTGAGGGAAATGATCTAATCTTCCTGATATAATGAAAAATGTGAAAGATTTTAACGGACGGAAAAAATGAACTAGAGACTTTCAATGTGATGATATAATATAATATAATAATAATGAATTAATTGAAATTTTTTGTTGTTGATATATATGTCTCTGTGTATGAATATGTGTGAGAAATGTAAATGTAAATAATTTTATTTTTCTATGTGTGACAAAAACAACAGTTTTAAATAAAATAATAATAATAATAATAATAATAATAATAATAATAATAATAATAATAATAATAATAATAAACACACACGCACGCGCGCGCACACACACACACACATACACACACAGTGTCCCGATTTCACAGAACGCCAAAAGCGAAGAGTCTTATTTAACAAGTATCAAGCTGACGACAGGCTGTTGATGGAAACAACTTTTAGTGTTAGACGATTCTTGAAATTGATTACCGGCATCAGTGCAAGAAACGACTTTACAAATGTTGTAAAATTTGTCAATCTGTTGTCGTTGGATGAAGAAAACCAATATTTGGCCTTGGAAGAGTGGGATTTTTACAATTTCCTAGACAATATACGTGAGTTGTGTAGGAAATATCTTAAATGTGATGACGAGCCAAATAAGTTTATAGTGCATCATCTTAATTACTGTCACATAACCTATTCAAACGTGATAAGTGAAAAAACCCTGTGTATCGATAACGGTTTCACATCTATGCATCTATTTTTTAACAAAGAGTGTGTGGAACAGTTGCTGGGACTTGAGGTGTTGGTTAAAGCAAGACTGAACTATCTGAAAGAATCACACTTTGCATGGACTTACACGTGTTTTATGGAAAACAGTGCAAATATTAAACGATCTGAGTAAGTGGGATGCTAATGTACTGCAGACCATTCAAACTATAAAAACTTTACTCGACACTGTAACACCACCATTTAAATATTACATGTTGGAGTGTTTGCACTACTCTCAAGAGCAAGTATTGACAGACATCCATAACATTCGCCATGATTCCTTTTAAAGCAAGCTTCATCGTCCTAACAGCACTGTGTCAGAATATGTTGTATATTCATAAACCACCCAATGTAACAGAAGTACGATTTTGTTTCGACACCGATTACTGCATGATATGGTCAGCTCTTACAACAACAACATATATACACAACGATGACCTCATACCGCTGGCAACGTACAACATGTTATCATCCAAAAGCATGTCATCTAATGTGGTGATGCTTTACAAAGTTATGTTTATGTTTGATAATGGTAGCCGTGGTGAGGCATCTGATTGGAGCACTCTTGTGTTGACTGATGCCCAGCTGTTCACTTCAAAGTATATTTTTGTGTTTATAGCCACTGGCTTTCTCACATGTCTTACCATATTCATGCTGATGTACCTTTGTTTTAAATATAGCACTTCTCTGCACATATATCGCAAATATGTTTGCTAATACAAATATATAAAATGAACACATGTGTTTTATTTACTAGTTTTAAGGATTGTGAGGGTACTAGAAAAAAACAACATATATAATCTACAACTTTATTAAGGCATTAAGCTTACAATATAACGAAATAACAACATGCAATTATTTATGCTACATATACAGCGTCTAGTGTATTCTGGTGAGTGATGCATACACAGAGGATTGTCTGGCATCAGCTTCGGACAATCTACGTTTTTTTCCAAATTGACCACATCCACACGGTAGTCACAAGTGAGAAGTATCTGTGACAGAAACCTCTGTTTATTCTCACCTTTCACATAGATTCGGTCCACTTGTTGTTCAATAATATGTTTCACTAGTATATTTGGCAATTCTTCCAAATAAACAGTACCATAATTATAGTCGATACAATGGTGTTGGGCTTGCAGAAACTTGACTTGTTTGATTACATCAGCAGACAGAAAATGCATCGGTTTTGGCGGTTTAAAAATATGATGCACTGTTTGATACCCATTATTTATTAGCAAAAATGATGATGGCTCCTCCTTGTATAAAATATTCCGGAGGCAAAATACCCCTCCATTCGGATCTCCGGGAGAGGGGTGTACAGGGGGCGCCAACATCAAGATTTAACATATCCTTTTCGAATATATGTGGCCTAAATTCTAACCTGAACTCCGTCCACCATTTCCTCCAGGCTAACAGGCCCCAACTCCTCTTCCTCACCGAAACCCAAATCAGTGCCAAAACAGCCACTAATCACCTTAATTTCCCGGGGTATGAGCTCCTTACTGCCTTTAGATTGCATGGAGGCGTGTGCGCATACGTCCGTAGCAATCTACCCTGCACCAGACTTCCCAATTTAGAAGCTGGAAGAAAAGACATACTATGGATAAAACTCTCTCTCAGGGCTGCAACTAAATTCATCTGTTGCATTTACCGGTCACCTTCTGACAACAACTTTGTCCAGCTCTTTGACTACCTTTCTGAAAAAACCGACTATCTGATTTCTGAATATCCTTCCTCCGAGGTCACTATTCTTGGCGACTTCAATGTCCATAATAAGGAATGGCTAGGATCTTCAAAAACCGATTCACAAGGGAGAGCAGCGGAGGCCTTTGCAGTCAGCAATTCTTTGGCCAATATGGTACAGCAACCTACTTACTTTCCTCGTATCCCAACACACAGCTCAAATCCCTTGGATCTCCTTCTTACTACAAATCCTGAATGCTATAAGATATCAGTCACCGCCCCCCTTGGTCGCTCAGACCACGGCATGGTCACTGCTTCTTGTGCAATGCAACCCGAGGTCACACAGTCATCACACCCACGTATCGTTTGGCACTACAACTCCGCAAACTGGGACGAAATGCGGGATTACTTTTCCTCATTTCCATGGGCGTCTGTCTGCTTCTCTCATCCTGACCCCTCTGATATCTCACAAAACGTCACCGAAATTATCCAAGCTGGCATGGAATTATTTATTCCACGTACACAGAAAACCTCTTCAGCCACTCAAAAGCCCTGGTTCTCTAAATCCTGTGACAAGGCCAGACTTGAAAAGGTCAAAGCTCACAAAACGCTTCTACACAATCCCAGTCAAGAAAATCGTCAAGCATTCAACGACGCAAGAAACCGCTATGTCCGCATTCTTTCTGAGGCAAAAAACTCGTTTAATAACCACATCAAAAACAAAGTCCTCTCAAGCTCCAACGGCGGCAAACCCTTCTGGACTCTTGCTAAGTCTATTGGGAATAATTTCTGCAAGAGCACGTTCCCACCTCTTGTCTCAGGTGATGAAATTGTTTCTACCGCCCTGGGCAAGGCTGAACTTTTTGCTTCGTTGTTCGCCGGAAATTCTACTCTCAACCCACCTCCAAATGTTCAACCACCAACAGTCCCCAATGTCGCGCATAAAATGACTGATATCATTTTCCAAACTAAAAAGGTACGAAAGATGCTCTCTTCTCTTAATACCAGGAAAGCCTCTGGCCTTGACGAGATCCCAGCAATTGTTCTCAAAAAATGCGCACCAGAACTTGCTCCTGTCCTGACTCGTCTGTTTCAGATATCTTACAATAAAGGCATATTCCCTAGTAACTGGAAAACTGCTCGAGTACAACCCATCCCCAAGAAAGGATCCAAAGCGCTTCCTAGCAACTACAGGCCTATTTATCTCCTTTCAGTCATCTCTAAAGTGATGGAAAAGTATATAAACACCGAACTACTAAAATTCCTTGAAAAACACAGTCTAATCCACGACAGGCAGTATGGATTCCGTCAGCGCAGATCGACTGCCGACCTCCTTTCCTTTGTCACCCATTCTTGGAACAAGTCTATGGAACAACACGGTGAATCCCAGATTGTTGCTCTAGACATATCCAAAGCATTCGACCAGGTCTGGCACGCAGCGCTGCTTAATAAACTTCCGGCCTATGGCCTACCACCAAAACTTTGTACCTGGACAGCAAATTTCCTCTCCAACAGGAGCATATCTGTTGTTGTGGATGGCCATTCCTCTAAACTGTATCCAATTAATGCAGGAGTTCCTCAAGGTTCAGCTTTAGCCCCTACTTTGTTTCTTCTCCACATCAATGACCTCCTCTCTAGCACATCCAACCCAGTTCACAGTTACGCGGACGACAGCACCCTCCACTCAAACATACAATATTCTAAGCCTGTCTCTTTAGCCCAATTAGAGGAGGATCGCAGACTCATGGAGGGTTCTGTCTCCGTAGACCTCCAAAAAATATTAGACTGGGGAAGTAGAAATCTTGTACAATTCAACCCCACCAAAACTAAGTCTTGCTTTCTTTCTCACAAGAGATACAGCAGCCCTAGACCCATCACAATGAACAACCAAGTTATTCAAAGTAATGAGTCCTTTTCTCTTGTTGGCATTACTGTGGATCGAAATCTTAATTGGCACCAACATGTTACATCAATTGCAGAAGCGGCTGCTAAGAAATTGGGTTTCCTCTTCCGGCTCGCAAATTCTTTTCACCAACTAATCTCTATACCTTATACACTTCACAAATAAGGCCAAACCTTGAATACTGCTCCCACATCTGGGGTGCAGCTGCCGCTTCTACACTCGCTATCCTGGACTCCATTCAAGAGAGAGCTATACGTCTCATAGGTGACCCTACCCTCACCCAAAGGCTTCCATCCCTTGCCCACCGACGTGCCGTTGGTGACCTCTCTCTCTTTTATAGATATCTGCACGGGCACTGCTCAGAGGAGCTTTCCTCCATAATTCCCCCACCTGCTGCCCCCAGAAGATCTACCAGGGGAACAGAGCGAATGCACCCTTTTAACGTCCAGGTCACCAGACATAGAACATCTTGTTATGCCCGCTCTTTTGTCCCGAGGACTTCCAAGTTGTGGAATTCCTTGCCGGCACATGTTTTTCCTTCTCCTCCGAACCTCCAAACCTTCAAGTCCAGAATTAACAAGCTGCCTCTTTCCTCCTTGTCAACACCCACGGTACGATAGTATTTAGGCTGTAAGCCCTCGTGGTGTGTTGTTGACATAAAAAAAAATAAAATAAAAAATTATATATCACCAATTCTTTGGGTGTGAATTCGGGCAGACAGAAACCTTGAGTGTTGACAATGACGAACCTCATCTTGACACTGCCGCACCACTATACTTCCAGTCCCGCTTATATAGCCCAGGGAGAGTGGTGGGGGAACGTTGTATGTCATACTCAGATGATATAGCGTACAACATTCGAGAGTGGGGAGTATTCGATGATGCAATCATGTATAATTATGCAGAAACATTTAGTGTTATCGGGAAAGTCCTGGTTACTTTCCATCTCCAATTTGATATCAGCATTGGACGATTAGTGGGATAGTTTGCAAAAGCTTTGTAATCCAACGTAGGCTGCGGTTCTCTGCCGAGATATGCTCTTTGAAATTCAATCATGTTTTTATATGCTTCCAGATAATTTTCTTGTTCCAAGTTCAGATTCATACCTTCGGTGGGGATTTGTTTTGAATTCAGGTGCAGTCTTACATCTCGAACGTCCACATGATCAAACCGGTTGATATCTTTTCTCGGATTGTGGTGGCGATCCGTTTGAAAGATGGCAATAACAAAGCGAGGTCGTTTGGTGTTTAAGGAGGTCTTCACAGACCACAAGTCCTTGGTTGAATTTCTCACATTCGGTAATTCGTACACCTCCCATTTTCTAAACGGTATAGGAATCTTTTTATCATGGGCGATCGATTTCAACAGCTGCTGTATCACATCACTGGGGTGGATGCGTTTGACTTGCAATGCCATGTGTTCACTGTTAAAACTTTATAGCTTTGTCGGAACCTTGTGCACCGCTCAGAATATAGATAGAATATATTTCTATCGTTCTGACCACGTGTTATAGATACCAACAAGCGGCTGAAAAGCACTTTTCTGTAAGCTTTGAAAATATTGCACAGGTAACTGAGCGGTAGGCAATAGCAAAATCTGTTGTTTTTCACCATGGTGTTCCTTTCGCTCGGATGCCAGCCGGCAGGGATGAGAGCTCGTGCTTCATCACTGTTTGCTTGTAATAATGTGCGGACTTCTGTAACGATACCTGGATTTCTAACATGTTCGATAATCTGATTGCACATCTCAACAGCCACAGAGGAGAACAAATGAGCTGCCGCATTCGCTGTTACTGACACATCACCTGTTGTGCCTGTCGTTTCAGTGGTACCGCTAATCAGGAGAGCTGTCGAAGACCAATCGTAAAACACATCTTGCTGGTTGATGGCAAACTCACATGTGTCGTTGTAATCAAATGATCTGGTTTGCGGAGCGTACATGTGTACTTCTTCTCCCTTGATGAACTCGTCGTGCACGGGGTCTGTGAAGATATGTAGTTTGCTTAACATTGTAACCCAATGATTTTAGAAACTATACGTTCTCCACGGATATAACTTTCTGTGGTGCAGGTAGCGAAGATACTGACCGATGTTGCTCGTCGTCAGTGGTATTTATAACTAATATACCGCCGGTGTCTTGCTTAATTGCAATATCACGATGATCTCTTCAGCTTGAAAGTTCACAGGCACTGCATTCTGATCGATGATGTTTACATTTATATGGGAAATGATGCGTGTGTTGACGGGCAGAAACAGTTTACTGTGTGAGTTTATGTCGATTGCATAGCCCAGATCAACCATCGAAGCAAACTCGTATAGCGTGTGTGTCGGTTTGCCATCGTGGTAAGACCCGCTCACTATGTTACACTCCAAACAGGTCGTTTTCACTTTAACAATCTCCATGGGTAAATTGGATGCGTGCACCACATCCTTAATGAGAAATCTGTTTGAGGAAAAACCCAATAGCGGAGCTATTGAGCCGTTCACTGTCAAATCAATGTCGTACTTGCACTGTATCTCACAGTTCAAAGTGTTGTTGTTGGCTTTCAAACTGAACAGTTTACTTGCATCGTCAACAGCAGCGCCCTCTGGTAAATTATTCAACTTGAGATAGATACGGGCCATTTTGTTTTGGATACAGCGTTCCATATGGCTAATTTCATAAGCTCCATTGGGAATTATTATTTCTTGTAGCACACCGTCTTTCTTCGGTTCGGCTTCGAGTGTAAAATGAAAATGCAACTTATTACAGCCGGTCTCTATATTTGGTATGGTGTTGTATGTGTGAAAATTCGAGAGTGCCAACGAATTATCGAACTGTGGGTCCAACAGTATCGGTAGAAACATTTCCAATGACAGGGAGGATGTAGAACCTTTCAACTCGAACATTAGCGACATGACTGATACACACAGGCTACTGTTTGAGTCTTTTATTTTAAAAATTTTAAACACAAGTGACCACAATTAAAAGTATTATATGTTTGATACACATCATGATTATACACTATAGAATAGTCTTTAAGGTAACATTGCAGCTCGACAGGAGGCTTCAAGTTTCCATACGAGTCAAAGTACTCGACGATGTCCGCCCCTTTCCTAACAGCAACCCAATGACTATCTGGCTCCTTGTTTGTTTGCAAATTCATGATGAATGATTCGTTTTACGTGGTCCTTTGCGGGGTAGCTCATCTCGCATGTATACACCTCTAAAATATGGGATTTTTATTTTACCAGCGAATTTTACAAGATCTACATTTGTCAGGGGTCTTGCTGGTAAACACTTTAGTTTTTTGGTTTGTGTAAATACAAACCGTAGCCACTATGCTGTTTCTTCATATACAGACCGTCACCCACACCATTACCTCTCTAACCCACAGAAATGGCCTCCATTGTTTGATTGTAACATTTTGCCTTTTCCAGTTTCTGTTTCGCAGGCTTGGCATCGTTCACGGCTTTAGCAATACCTGCAGCACCACCACCCAGAGCTCCTAGTGCTGACAGCCCACCAAACATCAGAGGCAACAGTGGAAGGAAGCCTCTGCTTTTAGGTATAGGAATAACACGAGGTACCTTAACTTTGTTTCGACCACCGGCGTTTTTGATTACTTTTCTCGCTACATGCAGTAGATTTTTCACAGACGGCACTTCCTCACCCACATTGATAGTACCTCGCAGCAAAGCCAGTATGTTTTTAAACGGCACCTTGCCACCGACTTTTCTCTTACGTGTACCATTACCGGCTTTTCTACGTTTGTTCACGCCCATATCGAGTTTTCTTTTAACTTTCATTGTTTTTGCAAGCTACCGCCTTTTCACCACAACTTGCGTCCTTCGACTTGACGCGTTCCTTGGCTCGGTGCTCCAACACCTCGTCGGTGCGATGCCTGTCACTCAACTGTTTTGATTGAGAGTAGGCGATGTCGTGCTCTCGACAAGCGCGATCTAACGGGTTGATACCTTGATCACCTCTGGCAAGATGTTCTTCAAGTTTAGTGCCCGGACCACAAAACTGATAACCGGGTATGTGTAACACAACAGGCTATTTGTTGATGAGTGTGTTGACGAGGCCTTCACCCTTAAATACCAACATTGATACTAAATCGGTGATGTATTAAACACCAGTATTTATACTTACGGCAAACAGGTTGGTGTTAGTCTAGTTAACGATGCGTATCGTAAAACACACAACAGCAGCCTCGCCAGTTACAAACTTGGACGATGTTGTTCGTGTGGAAACAGTTACACAACACAGACACAGTCTTCTCTTATCTGACACGGTGCGCTGTTTGATATGTGGTCCAATTGGATATGGTAAAACCAATGTCGTGCTGAGTTTATTGTTTGAAGCAGACGGTTTAAAGTTTGAAAACGTTTATGTGTATTCAAAGTCACTGTATCAACTGAAATACAAGATATTAAAGGAGGTGTTGGATGCTACAAAGGGTGTTGGTTACTATTCATATAGTGAAAACGATGAAATATTAGATCCGGCAGACGGCTTAGGATAGTCAATCTTTATCTTTGACGATGTGGCGTGTGACAAGCAAGATAAAATAAAATCGTATTTTTGCATGGGCAGGCATAAAAAGATTGATTCCTTCTATCTTTGCCAGATATACAGCAAATTACCAAAACAACTGGTGCGTGACAACGCAAACATTGTGGTGTTATTCAAATAGGACGAAACAAATCTTAAACATATGTATGATGATCATGTGACCACCGATATGACTTGAAAAGTTCAAGACACTGTGGTGAACGTTGGCAGACCAAGCATGATGTGATGGTGGTTGTTAAAGATTGTGATTTAGCAAAAGGACGGTATCGCAAAGGCGTCAATCACTTTATATATATTTAAACTGATGCATGTGTGTGTGTTAGTCTTCATGTGTTCAACATACTGTGTGCATGGCGAAAAAATCTAAAAGTCGCCGTCGCCAGCAAAAACTAACAACACAGCCGCCCAATATCAAACGTAAAATAGCCGATTTATTAAAGATTATTCTAAACAAATATTTAGCTTTGAAACTGGGCAAAACAGAGACGGATGAAACGTTACAGAGTTTATATAAGCCTCTGTTAAAACTGTTGAGTGATATATCGAAAAGCACAACAGCCACAGTCTAAAGTTGATGTCAAACCAGCAGCAGCAGCAAAGAAGGAGGTTCAATTCCTTAGTGAAGATGAAACGTTTGAGTTGGAAGCAGAGTCACCTGAACCTGAGCCTGAATTGTGGGTGACTAAAGCTTATAGAGAAATAGATGCTGCCACAAATACACCAGAAGCAATTTATGAACGAGTGTTAAGTTCATATCCAGCAACTGTTAAATACTATGTTGATAACTATTTCACAGAGAAACAGTCACGTGATTCAATATATGGTGTTACTTATGATAAAACCACCAACACTTGGATCCTCGGCGACAAACCTATTAAATTTCTCATCACTCACATAGATGCTAATAACAGACAAACCTTTGAGATTATGGTCGGCGATAGAAGATATCACGGTACTAATCATCTATTGGAATTGGTATTTTTGAGAAAACCTGTTATGGCTGTCACGCAAAATTTGCAAGTTGTACGTGACTATGCAGACATTATGGAAGTTACTAGTCTGCAAAGAAACGAGAATGATCCTAAAGAAGACAAATATCAGCAGGTAATAAAACCAATTTTGGAAAAACAAGCAGATGCTATTGCCCGATCTTCCTCGTTAATTTTAGGTCGTGCCATACATGCTGCATACTAAGAAACAAATAATATGTGTACTGGGATGATGTGAACGCACTGGTTAACAGACTTCGACTTCTGATGGCATCTCAAGTTGCTGGCAATAATGCTCATAACAATGAGGTACAGTCAATCCTGGAAGAACTGAAGAAGGCTCACATCATATAAAGAGCTAACACACGCTAACCATCAGTTTCATCATGGCTATCGACAAGTTTGGTCGTACTGCTGCAAACTTCAACAACAACAGCAACAGCTCTATACATAGCCGAGTAGTTCAACAAGAGATTTTCCCAAGAACTGCAAGTGGTGATTTCGATGTGCAAAGCCATAGATTGTGTAACGTCTCCGACCCTATCGATTCAGCAGACGGCGTAACTAAAACATTTGTTGATGCGTGGGTGGACGACTATCAGAAACATAAAGCTGAGTATTTGAAGCATAAAGATGAAGTGAGACAAAAACTGGTGGCCATAGTGCTAGAAACTGTGCATAAGCCCGAGTTGGAAGATTTGAAAAACCAATTTGAACAGAAATTGAACAATTTAACCAAGACCATAACAGCTCAAGTTTTAAAAAAGCACTGGCAAAGAGCCACAAGCTAAAGAAGAATTTGGGTGAAATAGACAAAAATCTAAAAGATTTGCACAACAAGTGGATACTTTTAAATCCAACATGGCCATGAAGCGTCGCCAGCGCCAACAACAACAACGTAACGCTGAACCATCTGATGCTAAGAAACAAATTATAAACGAGTTGTATAAACCGGCTAGAATCAATTTTAAACGTATGTGCACCATAATTAGAGGTTTGGATGACTTGTGGCAGATTGATTTGGCCAAGTTTACAGACTATCATCGTGAAAACTCCGGTTACAAGTACATTCTGGTGGTGATCAATTGTTTTTCAAAGTATGTGTGGGCGCGTCCGCTTAAATCTAAAAATGCCAAAGAGGTGACTAAAGCCAAGGCTGATATTTTAGCTAACAACACAGCACCTTCCCACATACAGTCCGATCTTGGCAAGGAGTTCTACAACGCTAAATTTAAGGCCTTAATGACCAAATACAGCATCAATCATTACAGTACATATAGTGTGAAGAAGGCGGTAATGGTGGAACGAGTCATACGTACGTTGAAAGAGAAGATATATAAAAACTCTCACTTGTCTGGTTCTTACAAGTGGCTACATATCTTGCCCATGTCACAGCTACATACAACGCAACCATTCATTGCACCACCGGTGTCAAACCTCTGGATGTCACTAGGAAAAACGAGGCAACTATTCCATAAGAAGGTCTACTCCAATACCATCCCGGTGTCTGCACAAACTAAATTTAAAGTGGGTGATGTTGTACGTATAAGCAAGGCAAAAACATTATTTGACGAAGGTTATACACCGTGCTGGTCCGCAGAGTTGTTTAAGGTGGCCACAGTGCACCCTACCAGTCCAGTGACGTATTTACTAGAAGATATGCAAGGCAAGCCAATCAGCGGAGGGTTTTACGAGCAAGTACTACAAAAGACTATTTTCTGACATGTATTTAATCGAACGAATGTTGAGAAAAAAAGGCACCAAGTCCTATGTGAAATGGCTTGGTTTTGATAAGACCCATAATTCCTGGGTCAACACCAAAGACATTAAATAATTTGTATTATGCTATGAATAAAGGAAACGTGTTAAAAGTATTTTTTTATTTTAAATCCTTCTCTATGCATTCGCGCCAACAGATTGGTTGTCAGAAAATACAGTTAATGAAACACACACACAGATTTTTACAAATATTTTTATTATCAACTAACGTTGTAGTAAAAATCTGTTACACGTCAGCATATCTTTCAGTACAAGTTGAAATTTGGTAATAAATTTCCACACTATACACATGTTCTCAGAGTATTTTAGCCTGGCAATGAAGCACAAGGTATGACTGCCTGGTCTCTGAACTTGGCCAGTTCCGATCTGATGTCAGCTATAAACATGTTCAGGTCAAAGAAACTCCTAGAACGTAATTAAAACAATAAGTCTTTGGCCAGAGCCAATATCTTCTAGTATTTTCAATGATTCCAGGGGTAAGTTGAAATCACTGACATATTCATCAGAGCACAGCTTAAACTTAAAATAGTTCGGGACGCTGCAAGTGCGTTATGGTAGTGAATTTTCATTAAAATGTTTTTAATAGCAAATATGTGTGTGTTTTTTTCAGAAAGCAAGCATCAAATTTGATTACCAGTATAACATATATAGTAAAAACAATGTGCCATGTTTCATCGAAAAAACTTTGTTGTTTGAAAACGTAAAAAAATTTCCGAAAGTAAACTTAAAGTGTAACCGAAAAAATCCGTTTCTTGGTCAACCTTATAGGTTAATAGCAAATTGAGCTTCTCAAATATGAAGCATTTAATCAAAATTCGCTACCATAACGCACTTGCTGCGTCCAGAATTTCTTTACATATAAACATGCATTATATTTGGATGGAAAATGCAAAAAAGCAATAACAAGGCATGTTCGACTAAAAAAAAATATTTGCTTAACCAACGACTTATGGGCCACCCTGTGATTGTAGAAATAATTTTGTAAGATGTAGCTCAAGACACCCTATAATTAATGTATAGATTTTTTTTTTCATATCTTGTATAATAACGGATATATTAAGCTTTATTGATTTTTTACGGAAATTCGACAAAAGTTATATATCATTAAACGATAAACTCTATAGCTAAGACTATTGCCAAGCATCAGAGAAAGGGTCTATTTGAAATGAATTTTCTAGAAACATTTTAGTAAAATGAAGGACAATGACGGTTGAAACTAAGACTTCAGGATTTGTAAAACATTCTTCTTGAGACATTTTCTTTCCGTAGCCCGTATTAGTTCTTTGCCTAAATGTTGCCAATTTTGACGTTTTAAATGGTCACTTTGACGTTTTGAGGAAAATCCCAATTTATTTTTCTTTAAATGCCCATAACTTTTTTGTCTTTTGACTTACAGCGCTTTTGGTAGGTAATTTACCTATAGCGATATAAAGCGATGAACCAAATTGGTTGCCCTTACTTTGTTATTTCCGGAGATATGATTTTTTTTTTCTAAAGAAAACACAAAATTTTCCGGGAAAACCTCGGCCGATTTTTCTGGCTAACGAACTTGTCCAAGCCACTTGCAAAAGGAAGGCATTCACAAAATTTTATCAAAATCAGCCCATTATTTTTTGAGTTATCGGTGTGATACATACATACATTGTTATATACATATATATATATATATATATATATATATATATATATATATATATATATATATATATATATATATATATATATATATATATATATATATATATATATATATATATATGTATGTATATAACAATAGTGTATGGAAATACTTGTTTTGTTGAAATTATTTAATAAAATATAGTAATGTGAAGTTGCCTTTTAAGATAATTAGATACCAGTTGTCTTTAAAATGTATGTATTTATTATTTTACACCTGTCGCAGTTTTCCTCGACATATAGTTTAAAATTTTAAAATTAGTGTGTTTTCGTAAACATATATTAAGTTTAACTAATAAATCATATATCCTGTGGTATTTATTTCAACAAAAAGGCATATAACTGTCCTACGACGGCGTCCTGGGGTCACGTTAAAAAAATATTTTTCTATAATTCTGAGATAAAAAGTCAGAATTCTGAGATAAAAAGTCAGAATTCTGTGATAAAAACTCATAATTCTGACATAAAAAGTCAGAATTCTGAGATAAAAAAGTCAGAATTCTGACATAAAAACTCAGAATTCTGAGATAAAAACTCAGAATTCTGACATAAAAAGTCAGAATTCTGAGATAAAAAGTAGGAATTCTGACTTTTTAACTCAGAATTCTGAGATAAAAAGTCGGAATTATTCGAGAGCTATACGACAGCATCCAGGTGGTGCCACTTGCAAAACGTTTACCTATCGACTATTGATGTAAATTAGGTAGGTAGCTCTGCCTGTGTCCGTTTTATAGTTAGTTGATGGTGTTAAAAATTAAAAGGAAACAAAATAGGTTCATTGACTATTATTCTCATTGCGTTAATAGACTAATGCATAGTGCATAGGTGCATATATTATGATTTTACTAATTATGTACGTAAATACGTCGTCATATAAATATACAAGTATATTATTGTTTTAATCGACATTATACCTCGGAAACTCTAGCTGAATTAAAGTGAAGTCAGCCTTAGAAGCATATAAATAAATATGTTTGTGTTATTTTATCTGTAACGTCGGTCTATTTCCGCGACTATGGCCAATCACCGACAGCAGGGAGCAGTTTCACCTCGCTATCCTGGAAATTTTGCTGAACCCTGCCGTTCTGCAAGGATAGTAGGAATATTTAACGTGCTCAACATCACATGGACACGGGACCGACGGCTTTACGCCCCCTCCGAAGGGCGGAACGTGCAGACATTCAACTTGCTCAAATACAATGCCACAACCTCGGTTGATGTTAATGTTACAATGTGTACTGAAAAAAGTGAAAGGAGAACCCTGCAATCGAACCCAGTACCCTTCGGTTCAGAGGCACAGGTTCTTACGACTGAACTACCAAGGCTCTTATAAATTAATAATAATGAGATAAACGTACGTTTGTTGTTGTTTGATGATTTGCTTTTGTTGCTCGATAAACATCATCACCATCACAATCGAAATGCGATACCATCTGTCGCAATCGAGAATCTCCGTCTGTAACTGCCCATTTTAATGCAGTGTAGCTTCCACCTTCAATCAGTATTGTACCGTATATCCAGACGTTTTACTTTTGATCTACCTCTTCCTTTAAAATATGTCCTATATATATGTTGCCTTTTCCTACCAATTTCTTTCAGCAAGCATTTCTATTCTGTCACCTCCTCTAACACACTTTTTTATTCGTGTTTCTATCGGTGTACCTTGTTGTCTTTGTCATTTTGCTCAATGTCCACATTTCAAAAGCTTCTATTCCCTTAGTGTCCTGCTTAATTAACATCCACCCCATCATTATAATACTCCATACGCATGACTTGATAAACCTCATCCTTCAGCTCCAAATTAAACTCAATTTTTAATAGAAATAAGAAGTATATTTTGAGAAAATTTATATCATTAACCCTGAGTTAGACGTAACATTGTTCAAAAATAAATATCAAGATTCACCCAACAATTTTCATAGTTTTATAATAAATTTATATATATATATATATATATATATATATATATATATATATATATATATATATATATATATATATATATATATATATATATATATATATATATATATATATATATATTATGGATGTTAATTGCACTTGTTGATATTACCTGGGATGGTGATATTGAATCCATAGGTAAACACTTGATATACTTTATTATTTCACTAACTGAATAAACTATATGATACATTTAACTATAATACAATTATAAAAGTACATGAGTACATAGCAGATAACTGACCGAGCGTGGAAGACGTGTGTTCACTGTAGCGGTTGGTAGAGAAGAGAGAGATCGCTCTGGTGTTTCTTCGTTGCTGTAGATCTTGACAGCTGGCTGTCGCAGAACATAACGTAACGTTTAACTGTCAAAGGTATTTATGCAGAAACACAGAGTAGTGTTGACGGAAACACTGCGGTCGGATCCACCGCCACATACTCCCCTCTCAGTGGCAGCGCTATTAGTTCAAGTATCTTCGTGGAAATCGAACTCTACGTCCATGGCGTGTAGTTTGAACGGGAACGGGAACTTCACTGTCACTTTCAGTTTCACTAGGTGTTGGACTTTCACTGTCACTTTCAATTTCACTAGGATGTCTCTGAGGCTGGAAAGTTGTCTGTTCGTTATCACAAAGAATGAATGCGGGTTTAAGACGGTCAACAGAAATTGTCTCTTCTCCGTGTGATTTCTTGATTTTGAAGACTTTGTCAGTTCGGGATAACACTTCAAAGGGACCGTCATAAACTGGTTCGAGGGTTTTTCGCGGAATATCAATGCGAACAAAAACAAAAGGAGCTTCCATAAGCTTAGAATGGACAAATACCTTTTTTGCATTATGATGTTTAAAAGGTACTGGTCCAAGTTTCCTTATGTCTTCTTTCAGCTGAGATATAAGTGGTGGAACATCATGAGCTTGTGTGCTGTTGAAAAAGTCGGTGGGAAGTTTATATATATATATGTATATAACAATAGTGTATGGAAATACTTGTTTTGTTGAAATTATTTAATAAAATATAGTAATGTGAAGTTGCCTTTTAAGATAATTAGATACCAGTTGTCTTTAAAATGTATGTATTTATTATTTTACACCTGTCGCAGTTTTCCTCGACATATAGTTTAAAATTTTAAAATTAGTGTGTTTTCGTAAACATATATTAAGTTTAACTAATAAATCATATATCCTGTGGTATTTATTTCAACAAAAAGGCATATAACTGTCCTACGACGGCGTCCTGGGGTCACGTTAAAAAATATTTTTCTATAATTCTGAGATAAAAAGTCAGAATTCTGAGATAAAAAGTCAGAATTCTGTGATAAAAACTCATAATTCTGACATAAAAAGTCAGAATTCTGAGATAAAAAGTCAGAATTCTGTGATAAAAACTCATAATTCTGACATAAAAAGTCAGAATTCTGAGATAAAAAAGTCAGAATTCTGACATAAAAACTCAGAATTCTGAGATAAAAACTCAGAATTCTGACATAAAAAGTCAGAATTCTGAGATAAAAAGTAGGAATTCTGACTTTTTAACTCAGAATTCTGAGATAAAAAGTCGGAATTATTCGAGAGCTATACGACAGCATCCAGGTGGTGCCACTTGCAAAACGTTTACCTATTGACTATTGATGTAAATTAGGTAGGTAGCTCTGCCTGTGTCCGTTTTATAGTTAGTTGATGGTGTTAAAAATTAAAAGGAAACAAAATTGGTTCATTGACTATTATTCTCATTGCGTTAATAGACTAATGCATAGTGCATAGGTGCATATATTATGATTTTACTAATTATGTACGTAAATACGTCGTCATATAAATATACAAGTATATTATTGTTTTAATCGACATTATACCTCGGAAACTCTAGCTGAATTAAAGTGAAGTCAGCCTTAGAAGCATATAAATAAATATGTTTGTGTTATTTTATCTGTAACGTCGGTCTATTTCCGCGACTATGGCCAATCACCGACAGCAGGGAGCAGTTTCACCTCGCTATCCTGGAAATTTTGCTGAACCCTGCCGTTCTGCAAGGATAGTAGGAATATTTAACGTGCTCAACATCACATGGACACGGGACCGACGGCTTTACGCCCCCTCCGAAGGGCGGAACGTACAGACATTCAACTTGCTCAAATACAATGCCACAACCTCGGTTGATGTTAATGTTACAATGTGTACTGAAAAAAGTGAAAGGAGAACCCTGCAATCGAACCCAGTACCCTTCGGTTCAGAGGCACAGGTTCTTACGACTGAACTACCAAGGCTCTTATAAATTAATAATAATGAGATAAACGTACGTTTGTTGTTGTTTGATGATTTGCTTTTGTTGCTCGATAAACATCATCACCATCACAATCGAAATGCGATACCATCTGTCGCAATCGAGAATCTCCGTCTGTAACTGCCCATTTTAATGCAGTGTAGCTTCCACCTTCAATCAGTATTGTACCGTATATCCAGACGTTTTACTTTTGATCTACCTCTTCCTTTAAAATATGTCCTATATATATGTTGCCTTTTCCTACCAATTTCTTTCAGCAAGCATTTCTATTCTGTCACCTCCTCTAACACACTTTTTTATTCGTGTTTCTATCGGTGTACCTTGTTGTCTTTGTCATTTTGCTCAATGTCCACATTTCAAAAGCTTCTATTCCCTTAGTGTCCTGCTTAATTAACATCCACCCCATCATTATAATACTCCATACGCATGACTTGATAAACCTCATCCTTCAGCTCCAAATTAAACTCAATTTTTAATAGAAATAAGAAGTATATTTTGAGAAAATTTATATCATTAACCCTGAGTTAGACGTAACATTGTTCAAAAATAAATATCAAGATTCACCCAACAATTTTCATAGTTTTATAATAAATTTATATATATATATATATATATATATATATATATATATATATATATATATATATATATATATATATATATATATATATATTATGGATGTTAATTGCACTTGTTGATATTACCTGGGATGATGATATTGAATCCATAGGTAAACACTTGATATACTTTATTATTTCACTAACTGAATAAACTATATGATACATTTAACTATAATACAATTATAAAAGTACATGAGTACATAGCAGATAACTGACCGAGCGTGGAAGACGTGTGTTCACTGTAGCGGTTGGTAGAGAAGAGAGAGATCGCTCTGGTGTTTCTTCGTTGCTGTAGATCTTGACAGCTGGCTGTCGCAGAACATAACGTAACGTTTAACTGTCAAAGGTATTTATGCAGAAACACAGAGTAGTGTTGACGGAAACACTGCGGTCGGATCCACCGCCACATACTCCCCTCTCAGTGGCAGCGCTATTAGTTCAAGTATCTTCGTGGAAATCGAACTCTACGTCCATGGCGTGTAGTTTGAACGGGAACGGGAACTTCACTGTCACTTTCAGTTTCACTAGGTGTTGGACTTTCACTGTCACTTTCAATTTCACTAGGATGTCTCTGAGGCTGGAAAGTTGTCTGTTCGTTATCACAAAGAATGAATGCGGGTTTAAGACGGTCAACAGAAATTGTCTCTTCTCCGTGTGATTTCTTGATTTTGAAGACTTTGTCAGTTCGGGATAACACTTCAAAGGGACCGTCATAAACTGGTTCGAGGGTTTTTCGCGGAATATCAATGCGAACAAAAACAAAAGGAGCTTCCATAAGCTTAGAATGGACAAATACCTTTTTTGCATTATGATGTTTAAAAGGTACTGGTCCAAGTTTCCTTATGTCTTCTTTCAGCTGAGATATAAGTGGTGGAACATCATGAGCTTGTGTGCTGTTGAAAAAGTCGGTGGGAAGTTTGATTGATTCTCCGTAGACTATTTCAGCGGGTGTTGAGCGATATTCTGGAATTATGTACGATCTGAGTCCTAGTAACACAATTGGCAATTTAGCGACCCAGTTTTCATCCATATGAGCTTTCAAGGCTTGTTTCAGAACTCTATGCCATCTCTCGATTACACCATTTGCTGCTGGGTGGTAAGCTGTGGTCTTGATGTGGTCTGCACCTAGTGTTTTAGTGAGGTGTGTGAAAAGGTGGCAATCGAATTGTTTACCTCTGTCTGTGGTGATGTATTGCGGAACACCAAAACGAGAGATCCAGCATGATAAAATAGTGTTCGCTACTGTTTCTGATGTAATATCTGACAATGGAATTGCTTCGGGCCACCGAGAAAATCTGTCTATTATTGTTAACAGATAGCGTTGACCTTGTGATGGTGGTAATGGTCCCACAATGTCAACATTTATATGCGAGAATCTTCTCATGGCTGGGGTGTATTGTCCAATGGCACTGGACGTGTGTCTCCATATCTTGACTTTCTGGCAGGGAATGCAAGTTTTAGACCAAAGAGATACATCGCGTTTCAATTTGGGCCAACAAAATCTATTCTGGACCAGATCGACTGAAGCTGATATGCCTGGGTGAGATAAATTGTGGATAGAATCGAAAATCTTTCGGCGAAATTTGAGCGGAATGAATGAGCGAAGTTTCTTTGAAGAAGAATCGCAAATAAGATTTAATCCGTTGTCAAGAGGCATGTTTTGAAATTTGTATGAGGAAGATTAAGACTGCAGAAGATGTTTGAGTTCCTCACAAGATGACTGTGCTTGCGCAATTTCTTGGAGTGACACAGTGGAAGAAAGTGAAATTGTTTCAATGCGAGAACAATAGGCTGCGGGAATGTTTGTAGGACCTGGTATGTAGCGAATGTCTGTGGTAAATTGACCTAGGAAGTCTAAATGTCGTAGTTGCCTTGGAGATGCTTTATAGACGCGTTGTTCAAAAGCGTATGTCAAAGGTTTGTGGTCCATATAAATGGTGAAATGGCGACCTTCTAGGGTATATCTAAAGTATTTAACTGCCTGATAAGCAGCTAGAAGTTCGCGATCGTAGGTGCTGTAAGATTTTTGGGCTGAAGTAAGCTTTTTAGAGTAGAAACCTAGGGGTTCTAGTGTTTGATCACGTAGTTGTTGGAGGGAAGCACCTACGGCATAATCAGAAGCATCGACATGGAGAATCAATGGTAGCGAAGAAGACGGATGAGCTATTAGTGTAGCGTTTTTTAGTGCCTCTTTCAAACGTTCGAGTCTGAGGAGTCCACTCGATTTTACGTTTGTCGCGTTTTTTGGGATTCTGGCAGAGGTCGAATAGTGGTTGCTGAATTTCCGCAGCACGTGGAAGAGAACGACGGTAGAAATTTATGAGACCTAGAAATCTTCTGAGTTTTTCAATGGTATCGGGAAGAGGTAGGTCGGTAATAGCTTTGATGCGTTCAGGAAGTGGAAATAATCCAGATTTATTTACACGAAAACCTAAAAATGAAATTTCGGCCACTCCGAATTCACATTTAGATGAATTTATACGGATGCCGTTGTCTTAAAGTGTCTGAAAAAGTTTTGCTAGATGCTCTTGATGTTCTTTTTCAGAGGCTGATGCAACGATAATAGGAGTAGGCAAAGTCAAGATGTCTTAAAATTGAATGTAAATATCTTTGAAATGTTTGTGCTGAATTATGAAGGCCAAATGGGGTTTTAACAAATTCGAATAACCCAAATGGAGTCATGACTGCTGTTTTGGGAATATCTTGAGGTGCTACTGGGATGAGATGGAAAGCGCGAATGATATCCAATTTTGAAAAAATACGTTTGCCTTCTAACTGGGCATTAAAATCCTGCAAATTTGGAATGGGATATTTGTCTGGGATTGTTTTAGCGTTTAGTGCTCGGTAATCCCCACATGGTCTCTATGAGCCATCCTTTTTTTTTTTGCACCATGTGGAGGGGGCTTGACCATGGACTTTTGGAGGGTCTACAAATTCCCAAGTTTACCATGTGCTGGAATTCTAGCTTTGCTTGAGCTAGCTTTTCTGGGGGCAATCTTCTAGCTTTTGCAGTGACAGGTGGTCATTCCGTACTTATAGTATGGAAGAACTCAACCTCTGGAAGGTTGCTAGAAGAAGTTTCCTTAAAAAGGTCAGGAAATTGTTGTAGCAATTTGAAGTACTGGTGTGTCGGGTCTACGAGATGAATTTTAGAATTAAATCCTGGTGGTGGGTTAGCACCGGTCTTAGAGAGGTTTGTCTTTGTATCGATTAAACGTCTATGTTTCATATCCACAAGTAAAGCAAACTCTGCTAGAAAATCAGCGCCTATAATTGGTTGCTTGATATCGGCAAATGTGAAGGGCCAGCAGAACCTACGGCGTAAACCTAGATCCAAATCTAATAGTTGTTCGCCATAGGTATGAATAGGGGTCCCGTTTGCAGCATACAAGGTACGTTTCGATTGAAATTTCCGTTGGTCGTGAGTGGGTGGAATAACTGAAATATGGTTGTGAGAGCGGACACACTTACAATACAAGATGTAGAGATTTGAGGGCACCAAAGACACATTTAACAACTATACAAAGAAATGTGTATCATCAAGCCATTAAGCTGTATAATCACCTCCCCAGCGTGGTTAGAAGCTTGCCCTCTCACAGACTTAAGGTACATCTGGGAAGGGTTCTTACTGACCAGGTTTTGTACAGAGTGGAAGACTTTTATAGTGTCAATTTTAATGATAAATGATTTATGTCCACTTGAATTGAGTTACACATTTTAATTGTACATATTTATACACCTTTTATGACAGTGTTTGTGTTTTGTTTACGTAGGTTTGCTGTTTGGACTGTGTTTTGTTTGGTTTTCTGACATGTTCAATGTTTGTTGCAGTACATTGTATTGTATATCTAACTAGATAGAGTCATTGTTGTGGTTGTTACTTCGAGATTATGTGTACCATAGTATAAGTATTTATAGTTTATACTTTGTATTTTATAGAGTATTCTGCATTTCAATTTTATTGTGTGTTGTCTTTAGTTTTCTTACATTATTGTTTGCTGACGAGATTATTGCGTTGTATACCTGTGACGTGTTCTACACCCATCTGGGTACTTAAGGAACCAATAAAGATTATTATTATTATTATTATTATCCGCTCCAGAGTCGATTAGAAATTTCATATTGGAGCGTCTATCAAAAATAAAAAGGCGGCGTGTTAGGTGGCTCTCGTCTCCTGCCGCGTGGAGGGAGTGCCTTATTAGTTTTCCGACACATGTTTTGCTTTAAAATTGCAAGGTTGGATGCAACGTTTGGCCTTGTTGCCAAATCGTTCATGATACCAACACGTGGAGGTTGAGGAGTTTGTGGTTATGGAATTTCGAGAAAGCTTGGGTCTTTCTCGGGAGGTAGATCGGGAACGCGTTCGCAATTCGTTGACTGATGCTGTTAGCTTCTCTAACTGTGCTTCTAACTTGGCTAGCTTGTCGGGCTCACGTGACTGAATTTCAGCCACGTTGTATTTATCTCCGGAATATTCCACGATTTTGTCTGCTATAACCGACAAATTTTCTAGAGAATCGTTGCTCGAAGCCAAAATTGAACGAACGTTGACTGGTAAATGTTGTAGAAATAAAGTTTTAAGGAAATCCTCTTTAATCTGACTACCGGCTAAAAACTTCATTTCGCGTAAAAGTTGCGATGGTTTTCTGTCGCCTAATTCTAATTCTGTTAAAAGTTTATTTATTTTGCCACTTTCGGACTCTTCAAATTCTAATAAAAGACGTTTCATTAGATCTGAATAGGAGGTTGATGATAATGGTTGGGTTAAAAAATCTGAAATTGACTCTGCGACATCAGGATCGAGTATAGCGAGTATATGACTGAATTTTGTTTTTTCAGAACTGCGATACATCGAACTGGGCGTCAACCTGCATTTGCCAGAATTTCACGTTACGTCTCCATATAGGAGGTAATTTTATTGCAACCCTTGCCATGATATTGCTGCTTGAAGAATCTTCGGCCATTGTGAAAAAAATCAGATAATTTTTAAATTAGAAAGGACTGATCTGTTTAGATATTCGTTTCCTGTAGGCACGAGCACGTGCGTGGAAGTTAGGCGACGTCGGCTGGAACATCATGCTCCGCATCTTCGGCCTACGGCACGGGGTCACCAATATGGATGTTAATTGCACTTGTTGATATTACCTGGGGTGGTGATATTGAATCCATAGGTAAACACTTGATATACTTTATTATTTCACTAACTGAATAAACTATATGCTACATTTAACTATAATACAATTATAACAGTACATGAGTACATAGCAGATAACTGACCGAGCGTGGAGGATGTGTGTTCACTGTAGCGGTTGGTAGAGAAGAGAGAGATCGCTCTGGTGTTTCTTCGTTGCTGTAGATCTTGACAGCTGGTCTATCGCAGAACACAACGTAACGCTTAACTGTCAAGAGTATTTATGCAGAAACACAGAGTAGTGTTGACGGAAACACTGTGGTCGGAACCACCGCGCCACACACACACACACACACACACACACACACACACACACACACACACACACACACACACACACACACACACACACACGCGCGCGCGCACGCACACGCACACGCACACGCACACGCACACGCACACGCACACGCACACGCACACGCACACGCACACGCACACGCACACGCACACGCACACGCACACGCACACGCACACGCACACGCACACGCACACGCACACGCACACAGACACAGACACAGACACAGACACAGACACAGACACAGACACAGACACATACACATACACATACACATACACATACACATACACATACACATACACATACACATACACATACACATACACATACACATACACATACACATACACATACACATACACATACACATACACATACACATACACATACACATACACATACACATACACATACACATACACATACACATACACATACACATACACATACACATACACATACACATACACATACACATACACATACACATACACATACACATACACATACACATACACATACACATACACATACACATACACATACACATACACATACACATACACATACACACATATATATATATATATATATATATATATATATATATATATATATATATATATATATATATATATATATATATATATATTTTTTTTTTCAAAATATACTTCTTATTCTTATCAAAAATTGAGTTTAATTTGGTTCTGAAGGGGGAGGTTTATCAAGTCATAAGTATGGAGTGTTATAATGATGAGGTGGACGTTGACTAAGCAGGACACTAAAGGAATAGAAGCTTTTCAACCATGGACATTGAGCAAAGTGACAAACACAATAAGGTACACTGATAGAAACACGAATAAAAAAGTGTGCTAGAAGAGGTGACAGGATAGTAATGCTTGCTGAAAGAAATTGATAGGAGAAGGCATAATATATAGGACATATTTTAAAACATCTTTCTGGTAGTTTTATTTGAAAGATATGTACCTAGACAAAACGGAAGAGGTAGATCAAAAGTAAAGCCTCTGGAAACATGGTACAATATTGATTGAAGGTGGAAGCTACACTGAATTAAAATGGGCAGTTACAGAGGGAGAGTCACGATTGCGACAGATGGTATCGCATTTCGATTGTGATGATGATGATGGTTATCGAGCAACAAAAACAAATCATCACACAACAACAAACTTACGTTCATCTCATGGTTATTTACTTATAAGGGCCTCGGTAGTTCATTAGTAAGAACGTGTGCCCCTGAACTTAAGGATACTTGGTTCTATCCCAGGGTTCTCCTTTCACTTTTTCAGTACATACTGTAACATTAACATCTACCGATGTTGTGGCATTATATTTGAGCAAGTTGAATATCTGCACGTTCGGCCCTTCGGAGGAGGCGCAAAGCCGTCGGTCCCGTGTCCATGTGATGTTGGGCACGTTAAATATTCCTACTATCCTTGCAGAAAGGCAGGGTTCGGTAAAATTTCCAGAATAGCTAGGTGAAACTGCTCCCTGGTGACGGTGATTGGCCATAGTCGCGGAAATAGACCGACGTTAAAGATACAAAAACACAAACACATTTATTTATAAACTTCTAAGGCTGACTTGACTTTAATTAAGCTAAAGTTTCCATGGTATAATGCCGATTAAAGCAATAATATGTTTGTATATTTATACGACGACTTATTTACGTACATAATTAGTAAAATCATAATATATGCACCTATGCACTATGCATTAGTCTATTAACGCAACGAGAACAATAGTCAATGAACAAATTTTCTTTCCCTTTAGTTTGTAAACCATCAACTAACTGTTAAACCGGCACAGGCACAGCTACCCGCCTAATTACACATCAATAGTCAATAGGTAAACGTTTTGCAAGTGGACGCAGTCGTATGAAGCTCTCGAATAATTCTGACTTTTTATCTGAGAATTCTGAGTTAAAAAAGTCAGAATTCCGACTTTTTATGTTAGAATTCTGAGTTTTTATCTCAGAATTCTGAGTTTTTATGTCAGAATTCTGACTTTTTTATCACAGAATTCTGACTTTTTATCTCAGAATTCTGACTTTTATCTCAGAATTATAGGAAAATAATTTTTTAACGTGACCCCAGGACGCCGTCGTACTGTCCCAACCCTTAAAGTAAAATTAAAGTTAACACCAAGAAGACCGCTTATCTTAAGATTGCAGTATGATAATTTTTTAGTGATAAATAATTAGATTGGGTATGCATGTTTTCGTTCAAATAGTTATGCCGGTTCATATCAAATGAAAACCATAACTTATTATCGGGTGCATTTTAATTACACATATTTAACAATATTACAAATATGCACCCACTTTGTAACAAATAATCATTTGGTCTCATAGGTACACGGTTTTAATGAACCTTGGTGTATCTTCAATATATTATAACATTTTTACTAAGTTTTAACTTCTAAAGTTTATTTTGATTAACCGAGAAATATCGCAGAACTGCAAATATGATTACCATGGAAATAAGGCCACTAACGATAAAACAAGTAATCCAGGAAATTGAAAATCGTCTTGCTTATTGATAAGAAGTTAATAGCAAACAATTTAAACACTTAATTTAATATTTTCTTACGCCTTGATATTGTTTTTTTACATTGATTAACGTGTTCAAAACTTTACCTCAATTTTTTAAAAAATGTAACATATCGTGAAATTTGGTGATCTGTACTCAGAAAAGCCGCTCTTTCCAATAGAACTGTCCAAAGATGCAGACGAGCCCTAAGGGAAAAAGGACTGTCAAAAGTAGGGGTTACCATTTCAAAAAATTGACGTCATATCTGCGAAACCGATGACGTCACAAATTTTTTTATATCAAAATGTGCACATTCAAATCTTATCTCACTATATATATATATATATATATATATATATATATATATATATATATATATATATATATATATATATATATATATATATATATATATATATATATATAAATCGAAACTGATCCCGGATATGTGTTCTAGCGGGCCTAATTAGCGCTCATTTGAAGAAATTTTTCAAAATTCAAAAGTCGAGATCTCATTAGTGAATTTTTTTTTAAAGAAAATTCACTAAAACTCTGATTTTCGTTGCGTTTTAACCAAGTATTTAGTTAGTGTATATGATTCGCCGCTTTTTGTCTGTGCCCAGTGGTTGGTTTTCCATGTTGTAAATTATGGTAGGTAACATGTTTAAAAGTTCTTCAAATGTCCACATATCGAAAAACACAGGTATATTCAGTGGCGATTTCTCCTAGTGAGCTAGGTGTGCGCCGCAGACCCTAAAATATAATCAAAATGTGTACAGTTAAATATGTTTTATTTCTTTTTCCCTTAGTCTTAATACACATACACTACATATTTTATGACAATCGATTTAATTTACTTATTTGATTTCATAAATAGTTGGTTAATAGTGACTTGGAATGAAGTAGGTACCACGTCTTGATTCCGAGAATATGAGTAGGTCAATAGCAACTGGGAATGAATTCGGGTTAGGTGTGCGTTGATATTTCCGAACACTTCAGTCGATAGAGCTGTATTGGTATACAATACAGTCCCCCACCCATGTGTTTAAAATAGTGGGGAAAAAACCATTGCTTTTAACACTGCAGTGAGCGGTAAAAATACCGCTCAAGACAAATGAATGGAACGCCGGTCTAACAAACTATGTGATAGCATTATTTACAAACATTACGACTGCGCTTACACAGACCACAGTATTCTAGAATCAAAGACTATAATACATTTTAGTAAATTTTCGTAGAAAAAATTCACTAATGGGGAGATCTCGACTTTTGAATTTTGAAAAATTGTTTGCAAATGAGCGCGAACTAGGACCCCTAGAACCCCTAGAACTCATATTCGGGGTCAGTTTCAATTTATATATATATATATATATATATATATATATATATATATATATATATATATATATATATATATATATATATATAAATAAATAATGTTTCTGTTGAAAAATATGTAGAATTTAATTTGAGTCAAGTTTTAAAATATAGAAATTTTTGATTAAAATGAAGAAACTGATTTCAAGTACCATCCATATTTCTAGAAATTGTAATGGTACATAATGAGGTGAGGTAGTTTTGGAGATTAGAAATCAGATGACAGAACTTTAGAACAATTGACATTTAGATTAAAATTTAGTCAAAATTGCATCATTTGCAGCCACAAGTTTAGACTTATTTGTAAGATGCTTTGTACTATTTATATGATAATAAACTATATATATATATATATATATATATATATATATATATATATATATATATATATATATATATATATATATTATTGGTTATTGGTGTGATACCTCTATATATATATATATATATATATATATATATATATATATATATATATATATATATATATATATATATATATATATATATATATATATATATATATATATATATATAGAGGTATCACACCAATAACTCAAAATATAATCGGCCGATTTTGATAAAATTTGACATGTACCTTCCTTCTATAAATGGCTTGGATAATTTCGTTAGTCAGGAAAATCGGACGAGGTTTTCCGGGAAAATTTAAGGTTTCATTCGAAAAAATTTTGTATCTCAAAAAATAAAAAAGATAAGATAACCAAATTTGGCAGGTAGGTTTACGATATAAAAATTAAACTATACACCAAAATTTAGATTTCTATGTTGCAAGAAAAAAAAAGTTATAATAAAATATTTTGTGCCAGATCATTTCTATGGAAATTCACTACCATAACGCACTTGCTGCATCCAGGCTTTTTACACATTTTATTATTTAGTACCATATTAACATTGAACTACTTTTAATGTTTTCAGTTTTCACCCCGTTCCGGACAGTGCTGACGCTAACACAAATTTGTGTGAAGAGAAGAGCTTGATAATAATTCCATGTTCTTTTCGTGTTTTAAGTGACTTTTCAATTTGTTAGTGTTGCAGTGGAAAATCTACGTATTATTCCCATATAGGTACAATATATATATATATATATATATATATATATATATATATATATATATATATATATATATATATATATATATATATATATATATATATATATATATATGTATATATATATATATATATATATATATATATATATATATATATATATATATATATATATATATATATATATGTATGTACATTTAGTGTTAATAATTTTTAAAACCACCACTAACAGCAACTCGTTACCGCACACCCGAACATTTTGGTCAGGAGACGCCACTGGGTATATTACAGTTTTTCTGTGAAACCTTCACCATGGGTAGAAACTTTAACCAGAGGTCCACACCGACTGAGTATTATCTCTCCGTTTGGTAAAAGAGAAAACGTCTGACCCAGGAGCTCGCAGTCTTGTGTTTTTAGTTTTTTCTCCATACTTTTCTGATTGATCTCTACCAACTTCTCATTGAACATCTCGTTGTGTGTAGGTTGATATTCGGCTGTTTGTATGTTTGTAGGATATGCAGCTTTCATACTAATATCTGTGAGATTATTTGGTTCACTTGTGTCTGTTGTTGTTGTCGGATAGATTATGTACGGTTCACCTATGCTATTACCCAACGTTTTAGGTTCTTCTTTTGCTATCATACTTTCAACTGCATTCTCCAACAAGACATCTTGTAACACTTTAAGCTTTTTCCACCACCAACAGCTCTACCAGTATTTTCTGTGTTGATAGATTTTCGTTTTCGCATATTCTGCACCATATTAGTATTTTAGCTACAACTTGTTCGACGTACGCCACTAAACTAGCTTCTAGACAAGCTCAAACACGAATGATGGGATGATGTCATCCTACCGGATATGAGTCATAGCCGTGTTGTCAGTTCTCTGTTTTTATTGTGTTATGTATTCTCATATGGTCACATGTACAGGGTGACATACTTTTTACTCGTGTACAGGTACCAGATTGGTGTCTGGTCTCTTTGGGCATATTTTTTTGTGTCTATATACGGATGTTCTCAACATATGTTTCTTAGTTCTCAACATATGTTTCTTACAGTACATACATGTAACCTTCCTCCTGTCGTATGTGTATTGCCATTTTAAAAAAAAATTATAACTTTCCCAGGAGTGTGCGTTTTAAGGTAGTCATTTACCAAACTTTTGACCGTTTTTGATAAAACATTTGTCACAGCAGCTTCTCTCCGTTGGTGGATACCGTTTTGAACAAATGGCACAGCAACGGAGACCCTCATCATTCAGTTCTTGCTTGTCATCTCCTGTTGGTGGTTGTGGTGATGGTGGTGTTGTTGGTCGCGTGATGACATGCTCTTCACTCACTTGTTGATTCATTTCGCTAAACTGCTGCTTCGAAAAACCAGAGCCTTGTGATGTGGTTGCTTGAGCAGTGTCTTGTTGGTGTTGTGGCGATCCTAGGCTGGTAGCTGTTATAGTGAATGCATCACCTTCGACGGCCCCCTTATTGCTCTGATACATCTTGTACAGCTTCGACCACACTTCTTCGAAGGTCAAAAGCGACAGCTTCCTAAACGGCATATGATAGTCACTATCCAATCCGGAGAATGTAAAGCCCAGTTTGATGTCGGTGTTCAAGTCTCGAATAACTCTGTTGTAAATTTCCTGCATACCGTTCTTAAGCCATTGTTCAGGATCATTGATGCCACTGCTATTGAGCGGATTCAACTTGAAACGCACCGTATTCTGTATAGTATTAAAACGACTATTTCTTGTTGTCGACTCTCCAGTTGAGAACGCCATAGGAACAAATCTTTACGTATTTAACACACGCGGCGGAGCTAAAATCTGGATATTTCTTATGTTTTCGGAAGCAAACACAAGACTGGCTTGTGTACGACAGTTGTCCCTCTCTAACTCTCTAGTCATACAGTGCGACATCTGTGTCACCCACCACCAACGACATCTATATGTTTTGTTTTGTTTGCTTTACGTGTATGTCATCAAACAATAGTGCGATATCTATAACCCCTGCGGGACCTCAAATGACATTAGTATGTTGTGTCATGTCAAACGACGTCTTGCTGTAGGTATGTATTCCACTCTTATGTATGTCATATGCACTGTCAACAGTCTGTTTGCATTCATTTCAAACAACACATATCAAACAACCGTCGTATATCGTAGTTGATGTTTTTTAAATTGAGTTTGTTACTTGTGTTATTGATATATATATATATATATATATATATATATATATATATATATATATATATATATATATATATATATATATATATTTATTTATTTATTTATTTATTTATATACATCATTTGGTCAACAATGTAAATTCAGTCAGATTTGCGTTATTACGTTAATAGAGAACGCCCACATAAAAACTGATAACAGTTTTATTACCATTTAGGAAACACGTTTAATTATCATATATAATTAATGCGTTTGTTTTAAATTTACTATTACATATTATATCAACTGTGTGTTTGACCCATTTCATTTATACAAATGCATTTGCTGATATTTTTTTATAATCCAGTTCCCCTTATGATGTATATTCAGATTCACTTTTAATAGAGAGAGAACGCCCACATAAAAACCGATAACATGTAGGAAACACGTTTAATTAGCATATGCATATGTCAACAACTGGTTCTCATTTTAAAATATTTTAAATATTTTACTACAACATGTATCTCTATATAACCAACTTTAAACACAGTTTATATATAGTCTCTCGTGAAGCATTTGGTATAGCGGTTAATACAGTTATGTTTGAAATATACAGTTGATTTCTAACTCGGTTCCAATCTAATTTGTGGTGTACGCTTTTTAAACGAGATTTAAATTGTCTGTCTATCTCTCTCTGTCTGTATGTATCGCTTGCCTATATGTATATGCGTGTGAAGCTCGACCAGTTGAAGATGGGAACATTTCCTACCTTACCAAATTCCAATGGAATGTACCCATGTTCAAAAGGCTAAACTTTGCACACAGAGACACAAACTTTCAATAAAAGTCAAAACTAAATAACATAGCAACCAATACAACAAACAAACATACAACACACTTAACCTCAACAAACAAAAACCTAACATTCAACACATGGGTGAGCTTATATGACAGCTGTGTGCATAACCTACAAACATAGCCTAAGAAACGTTGGTAAGCTCGTAACAAACAAACATTCGGCTAGCGGGATAGCCGACAGCCGACATAACTTAAAATACAACAGATGGAGATTCAACAAACAGTCAGATAGCGGGGGAATCAGCATGGAACATAACCACAAATCACATGGAGCTTATATGTCAACAAAAATAACATATTGCCTGAAAATGTATACAAATTGTTTCCTAGCCAATGAACCTTAGGTTAATAGCAAATTGAGTTATTAAAATTTGAAGCATTTAATGAAAATTCTCTGCCAAAACGCACGTACTGCGTTCCGATATTTTGTGTGTGTATGGAACAGTGTATGAATCACTAAAATTAGTACGGTATGCTATGCTATACGTTTGACTTGATGATCCATTTCCTTAGACTCAAATTAGAATGTTTATCTGCGAGAAAAGTATGTTGTCTACCTATTGAATGTTGGGATTCTCCTCAGATTTGCTACATATACTTGTTCAAGCTGTTGCATATTTAAGTTTTTCGCTGTCCTTCCTTTACTTATCTTGTGTACCCTTGTTTTCGTCATATTGGTGTTTAGTTTGCTCTTTTAGTGAATTTTCGTAGGAAAAATTCACTCATGGGGAGATCCCGACTGTTGAATTTTCAAAACATTTTTGCAAATGAGCGCGAACTAGGACACCTAGAACCCATATCTGGGGTCAGTTTTAATTTTTATATGTTTTATATATATATATATATATATATATATATATATATATATATATATACATATATATATATATATATATATATATATATATATATATATATATATATATATATATATATATATATATCTGTGTGTCTGTGTGTGTGTGTGTGTGTGTGTGTGTGTGTGTGTGTGTGTGTGTGTGTGTGTGTGTGTGTGTGTGTGTGTGTGTGTGTGTGTGTGGGGGGGGGGTGCGTGCGTGCGTGCGTGCGTGCGTGTGTGTGTGTGTGTGTGTGTGTGTGTGTGTGTGTGTGTGTGTGTGTGTGTGTGTGTGTGTGTGTGTGTGTGTGTGTGTGTGTCGGTGGTTCCGACCGCGATTTTTGCAGTGTTTGACACAAATATATGTAAGGTTGAAGAATGATTGAAAACTAAATAGTCAATTTGATTCAATAAAATTTACCCAGGAAATAGAAATCAACAATAAACTTTCGTTCCTAGATGTACTAGTTATTAAAAATAAAAATAATGGCTCGCTTGACTTCGATGTCTATAGGAAGGAAACAGCTACTATTAGTTATATTCCTAACGACTCACATCATACGTTTGCACAAAAAACGGCTAGTTTAAATTTCCTTGTAAACAGATTGATCAAATTTCCGTTAAGTGAAAAAAAAAATTAATACAGAATTAAAATACATAAAAAATGTGGCGAGATATAACGGTTAGTTGGATAGTTTAATAGACAAATTAGTTAACAAACACAGAACAAAGAAAATGATATCTGAATGTATGACATTTAAGAAAGATAAAATAGAGAAAAAATTTGTGTGTTTACCTTATGAGCCACGAATCACAAAGGGTTTGGAAAGTATTTTTAAGAAAGCCGATTTACATTTGACTTTTTCAACGAAAAGTACTTTAAAAAATTTGTTGGGTAATACGAAAGACAAAGTCACTGAAATGTCCGGTATTTATGAGATCAGTTGCAAAGATTGCAATCTTAAATACGTGGTTCAAACTAGGAGAAACATAGTCACCAGATTTCGTGAACATCTCGCCCATTTACGATACGGTATGGTGTGTGGCACAACACATATGGGATAATAATCACCACATTGACAAAGAAAATTTGAAACTTGTCAAAAATGTTAGACATCAAACTATGCTTGATTCATTAGAAAGTATTTTTATATTAAGGTCGATTAAGAACAAAACTACATTGAATCGTGCGGCACCTTTAATTTCAAGCCCTTTATTTTCACTTTGCATTTGACCGCTTAAACATTCCTAATTTGTCTGGTAGAATAATAAATTACTGTCAATAACTCGGCCGGTCTATACATATACCAATCTCTACGCTTGTCTCGACTTAAAGACCTGTTCGTTTTCTTTGTATCTATGAAGTCAATATAAATACTGTCATGAAGAATTAAAATCAATATAAATATGTTTTATGTAGTATTTTAGTCGAATTATTTATCCTTTGTTAGAGTTAACAGTGTGAGCCAAACACCCGGGTTTAGTTTTCTATATAAAAAGATGAGCGGAGGTGATGTTGTTTGTCTCGCCAGATGTGCTTGTCAGCGTGCTCCAATATCCACATAGTAAATTTCTAGATCGAAGGGGAACATGCAGAATCCTTAAATAACTCGGTACCTTTCCTTTAAGCCTATTATCCTTATATTAGATAAGGGCTCATACATTTGTCGACCAGAAGATTAAAGCAGGTCTTCGACCTTGTAGTTTTACTACACAATAAAACAAACGATCGGTCTTCGACGACAATTTTACTTCGGACTAGTTCATTTACCTAGACGCAATATAAATACCCGTTAGGTAGTAGTTTAATTTTAGAATTTTTCTTCCTCTGAAGATGTTAACATGGTCAACGAAACGATCGTAATGTTTCTGAAATATGTGTTGTGGTGATTTGGGTTTCTCCAAGTGTACTTATTAGCGCTGTCATGTCATCTGCGTAACATCCAATGGAACTGTTGTCTATTTATTTTCTTATTTATATATAGTTATTTTATCTTAAAAAAACATAGTTAAAGCCGTGAGCAAATGCAAGTTTATATTATAATAAAGTGTGCCTTTTTAAGCTAACCAACCTGCTTATTTATTTGTAACGGAAACAGGCTGATTTAGAAGAATGTTTGAAATAAAAGCCAGCACATGTGTACAAGGCCATCCAACGATTGTATATGCCTACCTGCTACCTGCCGCCTGCGACCCTAAAATAACTGTTGTTTAAAAAAGTGTAGTTGCTACATAATAGTTTATTATGGTGTGGTTTAGTTATATCTTATAATAGAAAAATATTGTACAAATAGATCTTCTTTATACTAACAATTTATTTTGAAAACTTAACAATATATAAAATAGAGAATATAGGTTATAACTTGAATATAGGTTATAACTAGAAAATGGGATGCGTTCAAACAAAGAAAAACCTAAGATTTTTCTCACAATTAACTTTGAACATGCACTTCATGACTTTTCCTTAGTTCTAATAAATATAGATAGGTACTGTAAATAATTCCTCGTAAAATACTAAAAAATTATGGAAAAATTCATTAGAAAAAAAATACCTAATTGTATTCATCAACGGTTATTGCCCTTACTTGGTTAAACCATTCCATACTAATAAACACGTGGAAACTATTTCTCTGCCTTCACAAATGTTGGTTTTCTTCTCTGTAACCGGTTTTACTGCTTGACATCTTCTGCCCGAGGAAGCTATCAAGCAGCGCAACCGGTTATAGAAAAGAAAACCAACAATTGTGAAGCCAGCAGAGAAATAGTCTCCATGTCTGTATCTACCTTGTTAATTTGCAATTTCAGCTTATTTTTTGATTTATTGTGTGTTTGTGTGTGCGTGCGTGCGTGTGTGGGGGGGTGCGTGCGTGCGCGCGTGTGTGTGGGTGTGCGTGTGTGTCAGGACGATTACTAAAAAAAAATAAAACAATAATAAACATTATTTTAATGAAATTTGGCACGCATGATCCTTTGGTATATGGCTTAGATAGGTTCGTTAACCAAGATAATCTGATTAGCTTTTCCAGGAAAATATTGGGATTTCTTAGGGCAAATTTTTGTATTTTCCAAATTAGCAAAGATATATTTTTACTAAATTTGGTTCGCAAGTTACTTATATAATATTATGCTGCGATGCACAAAATTTTAGCTCTCTAGCTTTAAAGAAACTTATAAGCATATAAAAAAATCACACTGAAGGTCAAAGGAAGTCAAAATACCAAAATAGGATATGTGATTAACAAAATGTATTATATATTCCAGACAGAGATTAAGCTTTTTTTTTTGGTGTAGAAAAGTCTAGAACCAAATGTTTTCGAAATTTTACGATTTTGCTTCTAGAAGCGTCAAACTTTGGATATGAAACGTTACATTTGGTCAGTTGTAAACAAACATTCTAAAACGAAGGCGTGTTTTGGACAATAAACATTGCAAGAAGTGTACGCAACAGTCTTGCACTTCCCTTTCAATAGCTGTTCTTCATTTGATTAAAATATTTGCAGAAAATTTATTTGAAAGGCCCTTTCGGCGATTTTACAGCAGCAGTTTAGATTTGAAGTTTGAGATTTAAATGTGTTAAATTTTAGTGAATTTTTTTTAAAAACATTCACTAATGAGGACTTCCCGACTTTTTAATTTTGAAAAAATTCCTTCAAATGAGCACTAATTAGGCCCCCGAGAACACATCTGGGGTCAGTTTTTTTCATTTATATATATATATATATATATATATATATATATATATATATATATATATATATATATATATATATATATATATATATATATATATATATATATATATATATATATATATATATATATATATATATATATATATATATATATATATATATATATATATATATATATATATATATATATATATATATATATATATATATATGTATGTATGTATCGCACCGATAACAAAAAACAGTGGGCCGATTTTGATAAAATTTGGTGAGTACCGTCCTTTTACCAGTTCGTTAGCCAGGACAATCTGCTCAGTTGAAATAGATTAAACAATGATTTGTTTTAATTTGACAGACGGATTCCCCCGGTTAGTATCAGTTCTGAGCTGACCTTAAATGTATGGCATTTTAACCATGAAATTATAATGCATGTTTGTAAGAAAATAAATTCGGGACTCAGCAAGTGCGTTATGGTGGCGAATTTTTATTGAATGCCTCAAATTTGATAGCTCAATTTGCTATTAACCTATAAGGTTTGTTGGCCAGAAAACTCGTTTTTTCGGGAACATTTTAAGCTTATTTTCGAAAAATTTTTGTACATTTTCAAACAGTAAAATTATTTTCATAAAATATGGTACATTTTTTCTACTATATATGTTATACTGATAACCAAATTTGATGCCTGCTTTTTTATAAAACACATTTGCTATTTAAAACATTTTAATGAAAATTCACTATCATAACGCACTTGCTGCGTCCAGACTTTTTTATTGAACAAAATAAATTTGAAGATTTCTTTTCTTTAGTCAATAAATTGATAAGCGAACCAACCTTATATCAGTCATGCACAATAAGCCAAAGGCTGCAGTGCTATCGGGGCGGCTAAGCCGCGGACGCGCTCTGAGTGGAAAGAACCTTATATCATTGGGAATAATAGTTCGGATGCAGCAAGTGCGTTGTGGTAACGCATTTTGCTCAACTTTTTCCAAATTTTAATCAAGTAAATTTCTTTGAATTAAAAGAGTCTCACTTTTGTATGTAACAAAAACATTATGAAGCCAACATTTGTACGAAATTCCATCAAACCAAATTTATTGTTTTCGGAGCTACAATTTTTTACTTTTCGAGGATTTTAAGTTTTTGAATAATTTTGAAAATTATTTACTATCACGCAGTTGCTGTGTCCGGGCTTTTAATATAGTCGATAAGTCTTTAGAAGGTGGTTTGGTTCATTACTTCAAACCCCTACATTAGAATTTCGAAAAAGCTTCCTAAAATGAATGAGAACTACCCCCTTCCCCTAAAACCCATATGCGGGTTAACTTTCAAACTTTATACGGAACGGTTTCCGCGGTCATTAGTGTGAGATACACTTTGTTCTTGGGTTGAAATACGGCTAGAATTTACGAAAACTCGACGTTTTGGCTCCTGTTTTGGATCCATTTTCAAGAGGTTAAGAAAATATGAAAATACATTAACCTTGACGTCTCCCTTATGCTGTGCTGGGACCTAAAAGATTATCACTGGCGGGATTTGGCAGGTAGGCAGATTGAGACCTTATACTTCATTGCCTTTCATATTATATATATATATATATATATATATATATATATATATATATATATATATATATATATATATATATATATATATATATATATATATATATATATATAAAGTTATCCGAATCTATCGGACGATATTGAACACTATATAGAAGCTGTAATATCGCAGTACTGATCCAAATCGTGTGGTAATAACGTTTAGTATTCATTACTAAAATCGTGAAAATAATGCACCTGATATTAGTTTTAAAACCGCCAATTATGTTTTATAACGACTTTGCTAGAAAATAGTTGAGAAAGTTATATATTTCGGAAGCGGTCCATATTTAACATATACGACATAGTGTTAAATAAATATAGATAATTTTACAGACAATGTAAAAATAGATTAAAAAATTCCGTGTCCTATTTAAAAACTTTGTTAAGCTCACGACGGACCCCTGGGGCAGCTTGTATATTGATAAATATTTTTTAAATATGTGCTTTAGGCAGCGCCTATGGCAAAGCGGAAGCATAATCTAATTATATCTATACTATCAGTATAGGCACAACGCAGTACTTTATCATTTCGTTGACTTACCGAATTATATATATATATATATATATATATATATATATATATATATATATATATATATATATATATATATATATGATATTTATCTCACAGCAGGTAAATCGGACCTCGTTTTTTCGGAAAAATATAAAGATTATTTGAATGTTGAATGAAATTTGGTACATATTAGGTTTCTAGATTATGATGATAATACTATCACCGCAAATTTATGTTTTTGAGTAAAAGAACAATTAACTTATTCAAACTTAATTTTGTAACTAAAAATCAGCCGCCAGAAAAATATCAAATTTTGTATTTTAAAACCAGTAAAAACTAAAAGGCACTAGATCATAGACTAGTCACAAAGATCGTTGATAAGTTTTACATTTGGCAACATTGCACAAACGTGTTGTTTTTTTTTAGAAATCAAAGTCAGGCTCATAGATCTATCTACTATGTCTTTGGTCAGACTAGTGTTTTAGAAGGCGATTTGGCCAATATTAGAAAGTCAAGTAGCATAGGTACAAAGGCACATGAAAGTTAAATTCAGATGATTCAAGGGAAATGATTTCTTTTTGTTTTGAAAATAGAAAATAAATCAAATAAATGCACGAGCAAGTCTAAAACCAGAACAAGGTTTCGCCTGGAGTTGCACTACTGACATCACGCTGAAGTTTTTTTTTTTTATCTAAGTGAATCATTAACTAGTTCCTTAATGTTACATTTAATTCTCATTAAAAGGTTATTTTCAATTTTGAGCGTTAACCCGTGAAAATAGACAGTGTTCACAAATATTTCTAGTAAGCCATCAAAATCTGGAAACAAATTGCGAACTTTTTATAGGCCTAGTCTAATGATCTAAATGTAGTTTGGAATTTGGCAAAGATAATAATTTAATACCTAGTTTTTTATTACAGATGTGTGACATTAAAATAATTTACCTACACTTTCACAACAAAATAACTTTGACATTGTTGAATCGTTGTTTTCATGATATAAGTACCTACCTACCTACTCTTTTGCCACAGTCACTTTGCAGAATCTCATCATATTCTTATGCTTCACTTGGCAAATATGGTAAATAATAACACATTACGCTGATATATGTTTCTATAACACTAACAACTAACAAACAAACTAACTCTAAAAAATTCTACAAATTTAAGACAGACAGAAAACAGTTGTTTAATGAATTTGTCTCGTCAATTACAAAACGTATGAGATAGCGGGACTCATACTTCATTTTGATATTGGTGCGAAGCGATCCGTAAGGTTTTATTGGCTGATATATTCTCCACAACAGACGTCTAGGCTGTTTCAATTCTCGCCTTATATTTCGGTTAAGCCATGCTCGGTGCCTTTTTTTATTACAGTAACATTTATTGTAAGATGTGTATGGTTCAGTATACTCTAAGATATGCCTTTTTGACTTTTAAGAAGTATTGACAAAAAAATCTGCTTAATAATGGGACAATTGACAGTTAAAGCTATGAATTGAAAGGCCCTTAAAAACTTTACAAACATTATAATTTGTCATTCTTCTGGCTAAACCTGCTACTTATTCAAAATGGCAGTCAGACTTAAATATTTACGTTTTATTTTTATAAAATATTGTAGGTACCCAATGCTGCTTAATTATAGACGCTACACTAATGTATAATATTAAAAGTGAAGATTTTAGCTCAATAATGGGAAATTGACTTATTATAACATTTCAAATATATTTATGAAAATCCGTTACAAAAACGCGTTGCCTGCATACTTTTTTTCCATACTTACTATTTTAACTTACAGTTTTTTATGAAAACAATTTTTTTATGAAAATTAGCTATTATTGCGCATTTGCTAAAGATAATAATTAAAATTCAGTGCGATCGGACAACTCTCATGGGAGCCTTTTTTCTTCACATATCACCAATCTACTTTTGAAGATTCGTATTTAATAAGTAGGTGTATGAAGGCTGTTACGGTATGATTTGCTCGTAGATGGCGATCATGTACAATTTATCTGATGGTAGTAACACTGTTAAAGGAGCTAAATCCGCGGCTACTCAGTGGTGAGGGAGTGTGTCCAGGTTTTTAATTTTTAAAGGCGCCAGGCAATTTCAAGACCTTTGCCTCATTAAAGAACTTAAGTATGCTCATGCAAATTACCAAACATGAGTTCCAGAGTCCAAATTTGACACAATAAGCTGCAAAGTAGTAATACACCCAGCATTAATAAAGTATAAATTTAATTAGTTATTAGATACTTAGAGAAGGCATAAAGTGAAGTGATAATATGATGAATTCTCACAATATGTTGCTAGCTTAGGTTTACAAATAAATATCATGAAATTATGAATGCACGCAGTCACATTACAATGCTCAAATTGTTTTAAGAGGTAGCAATTATTAATTTTTAAACAATGGGTTTAATCCAACACCTGTAAGATTCTTATAAGTCGCACTCAATGATTATTAAAAGTTCTTTTCGTTAAAAGAAATATTGCTGGTTGTAGAGAATGTAGTAGGGAACTGTAGAGGCTGACTTCTTGACCAACAAAATATCACCAAAGGAAAAAGTTATACTTATTCGGTTTCCTGTGAAGAAGGCGGACAGCCAACGGAACCCAAACATTAACTAAGTTTTGGGTCCAGGGACTTAAAGTCACAATTATCAAAAATGCGTCCTAGGCTAGGGCTGGCGGTATCTTCCTATTTGCTGTGTCCTCATGTGCTATGACCTATTTCCATTTGATTATCAATACCTATTTTAGTTGTCTTTTGTGGTTCTGTTTGTCAATTCCCATTTCTAATTTACAGTTTCCAATTTCTAACTTCCAACTTGCCTAAAAATTCCAATAAAATATGGGATAGTCAAAAGAAAGAATGAGTATAAATAATAAACCTTACCGAAAGATGTTAGTTCGGCAGCTTACTTGGTTTTCTTCTGTGATTATCCTGAATATTTTCAGACTATACTACTGCCACCAACCAATATTGAGACTGTATCAACTAATCAGACTCAAATCAAAGGACAGTAATATATTTTAAACCGCGTGAATACTAAATCCAAATAAAATTTGATACCGCAAAACTCTTAACAGACTCAGCGTGGTTTCCAGAAGAAAAGCCAAAATGTAAAAGGCCAACGTTGCTTTTTTAACTATCAGGACAAAAAAAAGACTTCTTCCCGATTATTTTCTTGTTTTTTGTTGTTTTTTTTTTCAAACCGAATTTTATGCGCGGTTATTTTCTTCCCCAAGAATCGTACGCCATACCAACTGACAATCATAGTGCACTAGAAATAAGAGCCGCTAAATAAATGCAGATTTAAACATGTAGTGCATCCTGTATAACAAGAAATAACTGCTATTATCCTGTATAAGAACAAAACAATTCCCCGTACTAAACCATTCTTAGAAATTAAAATTAAAAGAACAAGGTACTAGTTTTCTAGGCGGAGGGACTTTCAGTCTCAGACTGGCAGCTCTGACAAGTCGAGATTTGACATGATAATTGGCCATTTGACCTAAATTTTGAAATGAAATTGAATGTATCCTGTCATTTGAATGTAAACAAATCACAACACTTCAGTTTCAGTCAAATTTCAAACATTTCAAATAAATACAAAACTAAACATAATGCAGCATTTCTCACAGTTCCCATCATAACAAGGTAGGTTTTAATTGTTATGTTTACTTATCTTAACCTAATACTTCATAATAATGTATTACAGAATTAAATGAAACAAAACAAAACATATCAGAAATATCAGGAAAATTGACAACAAATTGCTGAAAGGATAATGAATTCAACACTAAATAAAATAAACAACTACACGGTGATATCTGAAACGAGACTCGACAACATCATCTTGAATTTTACTTACTTGAAGAGATTATACCAACAGACCGTAGCTTTCCTTTCTAAATAGACTATATAAAATAAATTTATCATCACAATTCTCCCCCTTACAAAATGAAAATTTATTCCAAATTTTCGTCCGGTCCTGATCGTGTAAGTCTTTGACATGCCAAATTCCTTTCGAGTGACCATTTTTGTCAGCTAGTTCGTATGTCCATGAGCCTAGTTTTTTCTTGATCTTGAATGGACCTAGATACTTTGGGCTTAACTTAGCTGCAAAATCATTTACCTTGTTTAACTGTGATTCCATCTCCACACTGTTTCGTTAACTTAATATTCCACAGGTCTTCGTCTCAAGTTGTAATACTTTCTACTACGTTCATAAGCCTGGTTTAATCTTATCTTAATTTCTTCATGCATCTTAAAACCTATAATTCTTTCTGACTGATTAGGGACTCCTTCCATATTAATCGGTTCTTTCTTCTCAATATCCTGCCTTTTGTAATTGTCTCCATCTATAATGTGTTCCCTTTCAAAATTCACAAAAAATGGGCTGTATTCTGTAACTTCATGTACCAAGGTACGAATTGCACAAGATACTGACGCAAGATGCAAATCCCAATTCCGATGATTGTCTCGAACATAAGACGCTAACATAGTTTTAATTACTCGATTCACCCGTACAGTTGGGTTATGTTGTGCATGATAAAAAGGGCGTTATAGAGAATTACCACATTATACCTAGAACAAAGCTGCTGAAATTCCTTACTTCTATATTGAACACCATTCTCACATATGATATATTGTGGCACCGAAAATAACAAAAAAAAATCTTCCTCAAGATGTTTACATATAGTCTTTGCATTGGGTGTCCGCAAAGGGAAAGTTAACACAAACTTGCTAAAGTAGTCACATACGACTGCAATGTAGGAGTAACCTTTAGACGATCGGGGTAAAGGTCCTATTAAATATACTCAACATCTGAAAACATCTACTGATAGTCGGTCTACTTCCCATAAGTCCAGCAGGTCTTTTCTGTTCAACCTTGTGTGCTACACAAATAGAACAACCCTTAACAAAACGAACGATATCTGATCTCATCTTTGGCTAAAAGTAACGCTGACTTATTTTGTGGTAGGTTTTGAATATTCCTGGATGACCAGAGGTAGGCTGACTGTGAAATTTGTGCATTAATCCCCTACGAAATTCTCGTGGTACTACTAACTTCCAATAATCGCTGTCCTGACTTAACTCAGGAACTTTGCACTTTACATACTTCAATATTTTTTCATCTTGCACACGCCATTTCGAGTATCGAATGGGTTGACTCTCAATTTTATCCTTTAGCTTTAAATACGAATTATCTTTCACTTCATCAGCATTAAAATTTTCACAAAATTCCAATTCATATGCGATATCATCAATAACTGGGACAGATTGAGACAAAACGTCAGGTACAACATGTTCCTTTCCTTTTCTATGGATAATGTCAAAGTTATATTGCTGTAATCGAATAGCCCAGCAACACAATCTCCCATTCACAGAATCGTTTAGATTCAACAACCACAGTAAGGAATAGTGGTCTATAATGACTGTAAAATGACTTCCTTTTTATATAAGGCCTTAACTTTTCTAATGCCCAAACTACTTCAAGGCATTCCCTTTCTGTTGTACTGTAGTTCCTTTCATTCTTTGACGAGCAGCTGGCATAACAAATTACTCATTCTCCATCTGGGAACGATTGACTTAATACAGCTTCTAGTCCAAAAGAACTTGCATCTACCTGAACCGTAAAAGGACAACTGAAGTCGGGACAATTCAAGATTGGGGCAGTAACTAAATATTCCATAACCACTTTGGCTTCTTCTTTTGTAAAGCACACAATGGGGCGATAACTATAGAAAAATTCGTGATGAAACGCTTGTACCATTGAGCAGTTGGGATGAAACTGCGAACAGCTTTCACATTTGCAGGCGTCAGTACAAAATCTACATTTGTCTTTATTGACTGTCAGTCTGCCTTCTAAAAGTCTATCAAAAACGATCTCCAATATTTCAATGTGCTTTTCAAACATTGGGGTTGCAATTATTACATCGTCAAGATACACAAATGAAAAAGGTTCCAATTCTGGGGTAATTATCTTATCCATTAATCTCTGCCAGACTGCAGGTCCATGAGAAAGTCGATATGGCATTCTACGGAACTGGTAAAGATCTCTATTTGGTACTGTAAAGGCGGTATACTCTTTACTAGATTCTTTCATAGGAATATGAGAATAAGCGGACTTAATGTCAATGGAACTCAAGTACTTAGCTCCCTTCAACCGATCTAAAATTGCCGACACAAATGGTAATGGATATGTGTCCTTCTTAGTAACCTTATTTAGTCTCCTGTAGTCCACGCAGAAGCGATAGCCTCCCTCTTTTTTTGGAACAAGAACTATGGGAGAAGACCAAGAGCTAGAAGATGGCTCAATAATTTTCTGTTCCAGCATCTTCTGCAATTCATCATCAATATATCTCTGAACAGTGGGCGAAACAGGATAATATCGCTGCTTAATTGGCTGTGATTCCGTAATAATTTCGTGCTCCACAAGAGTTGTGCATCCTAACGAATTTCCCATCAGCTTAAATTTCCCCTCCAAAAATAACTCGAGATGCTCAAGCTCTCCTGACGCCAATTCAGACTTATAAACGACAAAATCCACCTCTGAGATGTCTTCAAGCCCATCACCGAACTTACATACATCATTCCTCAAATCAGGGACGATACTCATCAACTTCCAAAAATCAAGACCCAATATCAACCTCTGCTTCAAATCAGGTACTATTAAGACATCAATGAGCTTTACTTTATTCCTCAGTTGTACTGGTACAGTGACTGAACCGATGCTCTTACAAGTTCCACCATTAGCGACAGTACACACAGGTTGGTCATATTGATTCAATTCCAAGTTAAATCCATGCAATAAATTCCAAAAATAAGAACCAGCAATGGTCCTAGTTGCTCCAGAATCTAAAATTTCTAATAGTGTATGGCCAAAAACAGAAACTGCCAAGTAAGGTCGTTTATCAGATGCAGTGTGACAGAATGTAATCTAAAATAATTTTTTGTTTAACTGTAGATTCATTTACCCTTGCGTTTATTGTTGCCGATTTAAACACAAGCTGCGAGTCATCCAGACGACAAACTAGCGACCCGCTTGGTCGTTTCCCGAACTTGAGTTGCATCTGGTGCAAGTTTTTGACGTCAAATTTGGCAAACCACATCTGTAACAATGGTTCCTTTTTTCCTTAGAGCATTGAATCGAACGATGTCCTCGTTTACCGCAATTTCAGCACTGCAGGGATAAAGATACAGCAGATTCATTCAAGTGAGCAGAAGCTCCAGGGTGTCCCGCATCCAAATAAGCAATATCTGGCTCTAGTTCATTCCTACGCCTCGAAGGGGCTATACATTTGTTTATTCCTTGACGTTGGGTTTCCAATTTTACACAAAGCTTTTTGAGTTCCTCTATAGTGTGGAAATCGTAATTGCATCTGGTAAGTCGGAAGAATATTCTGAGCAACAATTCTAAGTCTCGTAGATTCAGAAACTTTACATGCGAGACGTGAAAATAAATTGGACATAACAGCAAATAAAATGCCGATAGGCTCAGACTCTCCTTGAGTTCTTCGCTTTATTTCCTCAAATAGACATTATTTATAATCATGAGGTTGAAATTGTTCTTTCAAAGTACTAGCTAAAGATTTCCAGTCACGCAAATACTGTATATTTGCTCTATACCAAATAAGAGCTTGATCTCAAAAAAAAATCGACAAAGTCAAATAAATGTTGCTCAGATACATGCCGAGCTACTCTCAATTCGTCAATGCGTTCTAAAAATGCAGAAACAGGCATATACTTTGGCGTACCTGAAAAATAAATGTTCCACTTCTGAACTGGTACGGGCTTAAATTCAACCGAAGGGTCTGAAAGGCAAAAGCTGGAACAGAGTTACTAGTTGAAGCATGGAGGGATTCCTCTACAGAAGAATCATCCGAATCGCTCGTTAAATTTTCTACCATGCTAATATCTAAGGGCACAGAATCCCTGTTTTCCAACACTTTGATTTTCTTCTCAAGGTCCGAAGCTAGCTTGAGAATAGATGCCAATAATTCACTGCGTAGTTTGGTCGAATTATCATCAGTAGATTTTTCCGATCTAAGCGTTTTAAAATCTGTATTAATTTAGCTTCAATTTTTTTACATGGGCCCGAATTTTGACCTGTATCTAAGTCTTCAATTAATTGACAATATTCTTCAACTTAAGTCTTTACAACTGCTAGTTCATCCACACACTTTAAATTATACTCAGGGTATGTTAATTTCTGACTGGACTGTTCTAGCTTCAAAATGCGACGTAGGCAACTTCTCATTTGCTCCACGTGCCTACTCCTGTGCAACCTCTACATTTCTATTCGTATTCAAGATCATCCTTCAACCGTTGACCAGCATCTAGCTTGAAATCCATAATGAATAAGTTATGTGATGGCACACACATAATAATTTCAAAAGCAGGTCAATAATGCACAACCTAGCATAAGAATACACCAAATAGAAGGGATCCTACCTAATAAATTCTTAAATACAGCTTAAAACCAATGAATCCCTATAGAAATCAGTACCTAATTTGACAAAACAAACAATAAAACTTAATCAACCTTAAAAATAAACATCAACCAGAGTTATTCTCTATTAAATTCTCAAAAGGTCAACTTAAATTTCCAATCTCACACACACCTCTACAAAAGAAAAAGGACAATATGCGAATTAGCTTAGAACCAGCTGAGTATATCTATATACGATTAAAAACGTATCTATGACACTAATAATCTATCTAGATCGAGCCCCACATGTTTGCAAACCAAAGGCAAACCAGGCGCCAAATTAAGATGTTACAGTATAATTTGCTCTTAGATGGTTATCATGTAAAATTTATCTGATGGTAGTAACACTCTTAAAGGAGTTAAATCCGCGGCTACTCAGTGGTGAGGGAGTGGGTCCAGGTTTTTAATTTTTAAAGGCGCCAGGCAATTTCAAGAACCCTGACCCCCTAGAGAACTTAAATATGCTCATGCAAATTACCAGACATGAGTAGAAGTCGTCCAAATTTGACACAATAAGTTGCAAAGTAGTAATACACTCAGCATTAATAACATATAAATTTTATTAGTTATTAGATACTTAGAGGAGGCATAAAGTGAAGTGATAATATGATAAATTCTCACAATATGTTTCTAGCTTAGGTTTACAAATTAATATCATGAAATCATGAATGTGTGCAGTCACATTACAATGCTCAAATTGTTTTACGAGGTAGCAATTATTAATTTTTAGTGAATTTTCTTAAAAAAATTCACTAATGAGGAGATCCCGACTTTTGAATTTTGAAAAAATTTCTTCAAATGAGCGCTAATTAGCACCCCCCCCCCCAGAAAACATCCACGGTCAGTTTCAATTTTTATATGTTTATATATATATATATATATATATATATATATATATATATATATATATATATATATATATATATATATATATATATATATATATATATATATATATATATATGTATGTATCACACCGATAACTCAAAAAATAATGGGCCGATTTTGATTAAATTTGGTGAAAAAATTCCTTTTGCAAATGGCTTGGATAAGTTCGTTAGCCAGGAAAATCTGCCCAGGTTTTCCCGGAAAATTTTGTGTTTTCTTTCAAAAAAAAATTATATCTCCGGAATTAACAAAGTAAGGGCAACCAAATTTGGTACGCGGGTTTACATCCTTATAGGTAAGTTACCTACCAATTTAGCTATGTAGGTCAAAAGACAAAAAAGTTATAGGCATTTAAAGAAAAATAAATTGGGGTTTTCCTCAAAACGTCAAAGTGGCGATTTAAAATGTCAAAATTGGCAACATTTAGGCAAATAACTTGAATCTAATACGCGCTATAGAAATAAAATGTCTCAAGAAGGATGTTTTACAAACCCTGAAGTCTTAGTTTCAATCGTCATTGTCCTTCATTTTACTAAAATATTTGCAGAAAATTCATTTCAAATAGACCCTCTCTCTGATGCTTGGCAGTAGTCTTAGCTATAGAGTTTATCGTTTAATGGTATATACTTTTTGTCGAATTTTCGTAAAAAATCGATAAAGCTCAATATATCCGTTATTATATAAGATATGAAAAAAATTTGTATATATTAATTATAGGGTGTCTTGAGCTACATCTTAAAATAATATTTCTACAATCACAGGATGGCCCATAAGTCATTGGTGATACAAATTTCCTATTTTTTAATCAAACACGCCTTAAGTTATTGCATTTTTGCATTTTCCATCGAAATATAATGCATGTTTGTAAGAAAAGAAATTCTGGACGCAGTAAGTGCGTTATGGTAGCGAATTTTGATAAATGTTTCATATTTGAATAGCTCAATTTGCTATTAACCTATAAGGTTGACCAAGAAATGTGTTGTTTCGGGAACACTTTAAGTTTACTTTTGGAAATTTTTATACATTTTTACACAATAAAGTTATTTTGATGAAACATGGCACATTGTTTTTACTATATAGTTTATACTGGTAACCAAATCTGATGCCTGCTTTCTTAAAAAAACACACATATTTGTTTTTAAAAACATTTTTATGAAAATTCACTACCATAACGCACTTGCTGCGTCCAGAATTTTTAAACAATGGGTTTAACACCTGTAAAATTCTTATAAGTCACACTCAATCATTATTAAAAGTTCTTTTCGTTAAAAGAAATATTGCTGGTTGTAGATAATGTAGTAGAGAACTATACAGACTGACTTCTTGACCAACAAAATATCAGCAAGGGAAAAAGTTATACTTATTCGGTTTCCTGTGAAGAAGGCGGACAGCCAACGGAAGCCAAACATTAACTAAGCTTCGGGTCCAGGGACTTAAAGTCACAATTACCAAAAATGCGTCCTAGGCTAGGGCTGGTGGGTATCTTCCTATTTGCTGTGTCCTACTTCTCATCTGCTACGACCTATTTCCATTTGATTATCAATACCTATTTTCGTTGTCTTTTGTGGTTATGTTTGTCAATTCCCATTTCTAATTTACAGTTTCCAATTTCTAACTTCCAACTTGCCTAAAAATTCCAATAAAATATGGGATAGTCAAAAGAAAGAATGAGTATGAATAATAAACCTTACCGAAAGATGTTAACTCGGTAGCTTACTTGGTTTTTTTCTGTGATTATCCTGAATATTTTCAGACTATACTACTGCCACCAACCAATATTGAGACTATATCAACTAATCAAACTCTTTAGGACAGTAATATATTTTAAACCACGTGAATACTAAATCCAAATAAAATGTGATAGAGCAAAACTCTTAACAGACTCAGCATGGTTTCCAGAAGAAAAGCCAAAATGTAAAAGAAGGCCAACGTGGCTTTTTTAACTACCAGGACAAAAAAAACACTTCTTCCCGATTATTTTCTTGTTTTTTTTTTAAACCAAATTTTATGCGCGGTTTTTTTTCATCCCAAGAATCCTATGCCATAACAACTGACAATCATAGTGCACTAGAAATAAGAGCCGCTAAATAAATGCAGATTTAAACATGTAGTGCATCCTGTATAACAAGAAATAACTGCTATTATCCTGTATAAGAACAAAACAATTCCCCATACTAAACCATTCTTAGAAATTAAAATTAAAAGAACAAGGTACTACTTTTCTAGGTGGAGGGACTTTCAATCTCAGACTGGCAGCTGTGACAAGTCGATATTTGACATGACAATTGGCCATTTGACCTAAATTTTGAAGTGAAATTGAATGTATCCTGTCATTTGAATGTAAACAAATCACAACACTTCAGTTTCAGTAAAATTGCAAACATTCCAATTAAATACAAAACTAAACATAATGCAACATTTCTCACAGTTCCCCTCATAACAAGGTAGGTTTTAAATGTTATGTTTCCTTATCTTAGCCTAACACTTCATAATAATGTATTATAGAATTAAAAGGAAAATGGACAACAGATTGCCTAAATGATACTGAATTCAACCTTAAATAAAATAAACTACTACAGGGTGATATCTGAAACGAAATTCAACAACATCATCTTGAATTTTACTTACTTGAAGAGATTATACCAACAGACTGTAGCTGATAGAACAAAAAGTGTTACAAAAATACTTATGATTAACAGGAATGTATCCTTTCTAAATAGACTATATAAAATAAATTTATCGCTACAAGGGTTGTAAAAATTTAGTTAAATTGCTCATTTCAGCTGGAGTCAACAGAAGTACCAGTATATACTTTTTTAGGTCTGACGCTAGATTCAATACAAATTTGGCTGTCACATATTAAAAACCTTAAGCAGAATGTATTAAAAGGTTAAACACTGTGAAGGCGGTAGCTAACCAACACTGGGGAGCTGACCAAACAGTGCTGACGTCAATGTACAAACAGCTTATCAAATCCAAAATAGATTACAGATCAATAATATATTCCTCTGTGTCTGAAAGGCTTCTTAAAACTCTGAACACAGTGCAAAATAGTGCACTTCCACTGGCTCTAGGAGCATTTAGAACATCACCAGTAGTAAGCTTATACATACAGAGAATCGAACTTTCCACCGCTATGGCTTGAAAGAGAAAAGTAAACACTTACCTATGCTGCAAGGACTGGATTTCGCCACGACGAACCATCATACAAGGCTCTTTTCGAAAGTATTCCATAGCGTACGAAAACAACCCAAGTTATTAATAAAAGAAAGGTACTTGGCGAGTAAAAATCGGTTGATTACTTTTTGAGCCAATATGTAATTCATACAATTCTGAACCACTGCTTATTTAGTGAGATTGAAGAAACATATGAAAATTTAAAGTGACCCAAAATATGGGTTCTAGGGGTCCTAGTTCACGCTCATTTAAAAAAAAATCCAGTCTCACCGTCGATGCCTTTCTATAAGTGAATTTTTTAAATAAAATGGAAAATACTAAAAAGTTCTAGGCGCAGCAGGTGCGTTATGGCAATGAATTTTCATTAAAGGCGTCAAGTTTGAATAACTCAATTTTCTGTAAACTGAGAAAGTTGAATTTGGGTATGTAGTATAGTTCGCGCTCATTTAAATAAAAATTTGCAATCTCACCATCGATACCTTTCTATTAGTGAATTTCTTTAAATAAAATGGAAAATACTAAAAAGTTCTAGAGGCGCAGCAAGTGCGTTATGGTAGTGAATGTTCATTAAAAGCGTCAAATTTGAATAACTCAATTTTCTGTAAACTGAGAAAGTTGAATTTGGCTATGTAGTAAGGTCTTTCCCAAGGCAACATATCCACCATATTTCCTTAAAATGGCTTCTTAATTTTCGGAGATGAAATTTTTTTTGAGAGAAAACGTTTTCCCGGAAAACATTGTCCGATTTTCCTGGCCATACCGAACTTATCCAAGGTATTAATAAAAGAAAGGTACATGCCGAGTTTCATTAAAATCAGTTAATAACTTTTTGAGTTATCGTGCGGATACATACATATATATATATATATATATATATATATATATATATATATATATATATATATATATATATATATATATATATATATATATATATATATATATATATATATATATATATATACCCTGTATAATTACGCCGCCCTGTATATGGCAACCAATACCACGATATCCGTTCCGGTATCGTCCACTCAGCAATGACATCGACCTCAGGCGGTCACAGAGTTCAATTAGAAACCACATAATAATCAATCCTAGTTTATAAGTATTAGTTATGTTAGAATTAAATTGTATTCTTTACTTATCCACGATTAACATTCATAGTTCGTTAGTGGTAGCTTGTAATTAATCACTACATTATTTAATTGTACTTTTTGGTTTTAAATAAATTTATTTTTTATCATAAAGCCAAAAGGGCCTTATCTAACTGGAGCTGCGAACAGAATCCAGTAACGACGTTTTGGCAACCTAAAAGTAGCAAAATTGTCGGTCGTTTTTGAACATTTGTGCTGGAAGAACCATCCAAAAAGAAAGAGCAAGGGCGTTGGAAGAAAAGCCATAGATGACCAACAAAGCAGTTTCCCTTCTGTAAATTGATCCATTTCTTTCATTTCCTATGCAATTGTGTCTTTTATGTATTTGCAAATTTCATTTTTTCGTAAATGCTCTATAATTGATTATTAATAATATCGCAAAGCTATCTTCTTTCGTGATACCTATTATAATTAATATTCATTTAATAGCACTAACATAATTTTCTTTTAATTCAATAAATACAAGCCTTATTTTTCGAATAATTATTGATATTATTATAAGGTACTCTTCATAGTACATATTATAATTAAAAAGCATTTTATTGTATTTTCAAATTTAATTTTTCGAAAATACACGAAATAAACGAGCAGAATTAGTTTTATACCTTTTTGCAAATGCAAAACGTTTTGTTTTAAAATAAGAAAATTTGCTAAAGAAGTTAATATTACAGCGTGATAACTCAGTTAGTTATAATAAATCATAAAACATTAGAATTAACAAATTCTACTGCCTGCGTTTTAAAACACGTTCGTTGTACGTGAAACTGATGACCAAATAAAAAATCTTATAGACGCGATATTATACAAGATTCAATTTCAACAGAATCGTATGATAACCGTTGTAATTAGATAAAACGCTTGTGCAATACACATTATAACAAGCGAGCATTGTTAGCGTGGAAATTAAAACATTTAGTACATTTAGAATAAATTTTTATCGTATATTTATCCACTGTAATTAAAACGCTTTAGAAAAAACAATTTTAACAGAAATATTTTGAAGCATAAAGATTTTATACAGTTATAATATATGGCACCGCTATAATTAATCTTTTAGTTATAAAGTATTGATTAGAGTTAAACATTTATTTTTAAGATTGGTTATTATTCTATTAATTACAAATATTATCCTTTTCTAATTCATCAGAAACCCATAATTTCCAAAACATGTCAGAGGCATCAATCCCCCAAATCTGTCAAGCTTCGGCCATGATACCTGAGTACAATAGCGGACAAAAACAATTAGCATATTTTTTGAATCAATGCCGCACATAAATCCTATGTTACAAAAGACAAGGCGACACACCTGACGACTTACATTGTAACAGAATGATTATTGAATTCATCAAAGCGAAAATCACAGGTGATGCCCGAGATAAACTTATGAAACTAGACATTACTTGGCAAAATATTGAAAATGCCCTTAAGCCCCAATATACAGACCCTAGATCAGAAGATCTTTTAATGACAGTTTACGGACTAGCTACATGCGTAAAACTCAGACTGCTACTGATTTTTACAACCCTACAAGACAAATTAAAAATGTTAAACGAACATATTTCCCTACAAGCCCTAGACGACATTATAAAAACCTACAAAAAACAGCAATACGAAACAGCAGCTGCTACTTCTTTCAAGATAGGAATAGCCGAACCATATCACAATCACTTACGTTTACTAAACACTCCTAATTTAGAAACAGCGCTGCTCGAATGCAAGTAAATTTCTTAAAAGTCATAAAAGACAAAGATGAATCTCATTTTCGTCAAAACAACAAACATCCTCACCAACAAAAACCACACATAATTAATAGGAAGGTAAACAACTTCTACCCCACTTTCCGGAAAATACCTCAACAAAATTATAACCATCAGCCTAATTTCCAGAGAATACCCCGACAAAGTCATAACCAACAACCAACGTTTCGACAACCCTTTCCAAACCGACCTATCTCGAACTTAAGACCAATTACCCCACTAATTCACAAGTCTTCGGAAGAAGAATTAATCAAGCAACCCCTATGTCAATTTCTGCTAACCAAACAAATAATCGCCCTCGTACAAATCATCCCATTCCTCAAGTAAATAACAACCAAACTTGTGAAGAGCAGGACCAAGAACCTGTCTGTTTATACCAGGATGATAATTATCAACCTGATGATGACTTCTATAATGAGAAATTCGAGGAACCAGAGGAACCGTATGGTGAAAACCAGGATTTTCATGATACAGCCTTGGAAACACTATAAAACTTGACTTAAATAATATTGCCATGCAACCCAAACTACCCTTCTTCTGTCTACCCTCTTTAGGCCTACAAATACCCATTGACAGTGGTGCGTCTGATAGCATCATGAATCCAGGTCCGGCTTACGAATTTTTAGCGAATATCTCTATCAAAAACCCTTCGCCATGAAATCCGTTGGCCAAATTTCCAGAATTCACATTCAGTTCCCTATATTACAAGAATATGGCATTACATTCCCCTTCGATTTTCATGTCATGCAATGGCATGATCGTTTTGATGCCTTGATCGGTTCAGCTCACTTCCAGAAATTGAAAGCACGTATAAACTACAAGACACAAACTATAATGTTAGGCAAGACAGAGATCCCTTTCTATTTCGAACTGAATCCTCAAAATTTTAAGCCCTTCAAACAAATATGCGTAAATAGTATCAGAATTCCTGTTAAAGTAGAAAATGGAACCGTTCTGATTCCCCAACTATCCGACAACACTGTAACTGAAGAAGCAGCTATAGCTACTTCCCATTCTGGCATTTGCACAATTCCCATTACAAAGAATACATCTGACAACGTCGAAGTTTACTTCAACGAACGAATTAAAGTCACTCCTTTACAAAACTATTACGAACTGAACGAACCAATAAAACAAAACCAACCTAACATTTTAAAACAATTAAGAGTAGAGCCTCTTAATACCGAAGAAAAATCAAGATTATTTTCCTTATGCCACAAATACAAAAATATATTTTACCATGAAAACAGTGACCTTACGTTCACCAACTGTGTTAAACATGACATACGAACGAAAGATGATGAACCAGTACATGTCAAATCCTATCGATATCCCTACAATCTCAAGGTAGAGATTCAAAACCAAATAAAACAGCTATTAGATAACAAAACCATAACGGCACTAACGAGACGTACGCACAACTAAAAACAAAATTTTATTGGCCCAACATGAAAATCCAAATTGACGATTTTATTAATAAATGTGATATATGTCTTCAAGCGAAATATGATCGTAACCTGTATAAAACCCCTGTCTCAAGGACCACTGATTGCTTCTAGACCCTTCGAAGTTATACACCTCGACGTATTCAGCTTTGATAACTGTAAATTCTTAACCATTGTCAATCTGTTCAGTAAATATGCCCAAGCATATTACATTATTGATACTACAGCCCTGACCATAGTTAACAAATTACGTCACTTCTTCTCTCACCATAACTATCCTTCTAAAATTGTCTCCAATTCTAAACAAGAACTCGAAAATGTTGTATTTAAAGAGTTCTGTTCCATGTTTAAAATAGATTTGCACATTACTACCCCTCAGAACCCTAATTCAAATTCTCCTGTAGAACTTTTACATTCGACACTACTAGAAAAAATATGTGTCCTGAAAATTCAAAATCCAAACGAAAGCCCTCAGTATCTAATGATCACAGCTGTATTGGTTTATAACCCCTCGATACATTCCTCAACAGGCCACTCTCCTTTCAAACTGCTCTATGGCCCATATGATGACATACCACCTATTGATCCCCATCAAACAGTTCTCGAAGAATACAACAATAAACGACTAAAAGAAATGCTTCCATTTTACAAGTCTATCTATGAAAAACAAAAAGCAACCAAGCGTCTCGAGAAACTTAATGAAACTCGAGAACAAAATATCCAGATAAATAAGGAAAACGTTGCAGTAAGAGTACCACCAGTCCGAAAGGCAGATCCCCTTTATAAAATTCATTCCGACCCTATACAATTACCCTGCACTAAAATACTTCTTCCCCATTCGAGAAAGCAAACAGCTCATCTTAATAAGACTAAAAGAGCAAGAAAGAAATTTCCTTCTTTAGAGTCTGCTGTGCCTATGTCTGAGGACAGCCCTACTCCTTCAACTTTAACCCATTCAAACTAACGGCTATTTCAAGAGTATGTCGAAATCGCCAAAATCCTAAATCATTCCCTTAGGTTTTACTTTTACTTCAATCCCACACTTATAGAGGAGAACCATAATTAAATATTATTGTTGTTATAATTACTATTATCAATATTAATTAATACCCAATATTTATCAGATTATCAAATTAAGTGAAATTCAATTGATAAATATTATAACAGATTCAAAACAACCAATGAAAAGTCACCTAAATTAAATTACAAAAGCTAACACATATTAGGGACAAAATAAACCTCATAGATGGTGCAAGATCAATTATAAGAATAACCACTGGCAAATTTAAAAGAAAATCTAAAAGAAATAAACAAAAAATATATAGATTTATTTTATGCAAATGAGAATGAGATGATGGTTCTGTTCAATAATTTAAAATCATCCGGTAATATAATGACTCACAGATTAGAAAAAGATTAAGTTTCAATTAACAAAAGTTTAGAGTCATTAAAAACCACCTTAGATGCAATGCAAAATAAAACGGAATATAAGGCTGTCACAAAATTTCAAATAATACCAAGTTAGAAATTATCAGAAAGTATAAAAGTATTACAAGGAACAACTTTGCTTAATTTTAATCAGTTAACCAATGTAGGAAATATTTAAGCTTAATCATAATGACGATGAATTATTTTCCACTAAAATCACATTTTAGTGAATTTTCTTAAAAAAATTCACTAATGAGGAGATCTCGACTTTTGAATTTTGAAAAAATTTCTTCAAATGAGCGCTAATTAGGCCCCCCAGAACACATATCCGGGGTCAGTTTGAATTTTTATATGTTTATATATATATATATATATATATATATATATATATATATATATATATATATATATATATATATATATATATATATATATATATATATATATATATATATATATATATATATATATATATATATATATATATATATATATATATATATATATATATATATATATATATATATATATATATATATATATATGTATCACACCGATAACTCAAAAAATAATGGGCCGATTTTGATTAAATTTGGTGAATAAATTCCTTCTGCAAATGGCTTGGATAAGTTCGTTAGCCAGGAAAATCTGCCCAGGTTTTCCCGGAAAATTTTGTATTTTCTTTCGAAAAAAATTTATATCTCCCGAATTAACAAAGTAAGGGCAACCAAATTTGGTACGCGGGTTTATGTCCTTATATGTAAGTTACCTACCAAAATTTAGCTCTGTATGTCAAAAGACAAAAAAGTTATAGGCATTTCCTCAAAACTTCAAAGTTGCGACTTAAAACGTCAAAATCGGCAACATTTTGGCAAATAACTTGAAACTAATACGGGCTATGGAAATCAAATGTCTCAAGAAGGATGTTTTACAAACACTGAAGTCTTAGTTTCAACCGTCATTGTCCTTCATTTTACTAAAATGTTTCCAGAAAATTCATTTGAAATAGACGCTTTCCCTGATGCTTGGCAGTAGCCTTAGCTATAGAGTTTATCATTTAATGGTATATAATTTTTGTCGAATTTTCGTAAAAAATCAATAAAGCTCAAAATATCCGTTATTATACAAGATTTGAAAAAAATTTGTATATATTAATTATAGGGTGTCTTGAGCTACATCTTAAAAAAATATTTCTACAATCACAGGATGGCCCATAAGTCATTGGTGATACAAATTTTCTTTTTTTTTTTTTTAATCAAACGCCTTATGTTATTGCATTTTCCATCGAAATATAATGCATGTTTGTAAGAAAAGAAATTCTGGATGCAGCAAGTGCGTTATGGTAGCGAACTTTGATCAAATGCTTCATATTTGAATAGCCCAATTTGCTATTAACCTATAAGATTGACCAAGAAACGAGTTTTTCCGGGAACACTTTAAGTCTACTTTTGGAAATCTTGGTACATTTTCACACAATAAAGTTATTTTTATGAAACATGGCACATTGCTTTTACTATATAGGTTATACTGGTAACCAAAATTGATGCCTGCTTTCTTAAAAAGAAAACACACATATTTGCAATAAAAACATTTTTATGAAAATTCACTACCATAACGCACTTGCTGCGTCCAGACTTTTTTAAAATTTTAGAATTCACCAAATTTAATGTTTATCTTTAAAAGACACAACTGTTATCTCCTAAACTTCTTATTCCAAGATCTTAATTCCTAATTGTTCCAACAACCCAAAACAATAAAGTCCTTGTATCACCTGCTTCGCTTTACCTGAGAACCTTACCATCAGAAAATCAGTATCAAAAAAAAATGCCATCAAGATCAGATAGATGGACCACCACAATAACACCCTCATAGCCAACCAGGAAAATGCCAAATATCCATGAACAGCAACTTATGGAAAAACCAGTCTAAACATTACATGGATACCTGAGTTGATACAACCCCTACAGTCACAGCCGCAACATCTCATCAGATTCAACCCTATACATCTCAAAGAAGCCAGCAAATTGAAAAGTCAGATGGAGAAAAGGAAGCATCATAATGTACTGCATCCCTAGGTACATTCAACACACATGGGGATGACTACCATAATCATAGTCATTCTAATGGTCATCCTGTGCTACATCTTCAGCAGGCAATTAAGAAGATAGCCATGCAGCCCAATTCCAAGAACCAACTTACACCAGAAGAGCCCACCGGGAAGAACGAGGATGTTCTTCACACTAAAGGTGGAGGAATTATGTCACCCTGTATAATTACGCCGCCCTGTATATGGCAACCAATACCACGATATCCGTTTCGGTATCGTCCACTCAGCAATGACATTGACCTCAGGCGGTCACAGAGTTCAATTAGAAACCGCATAATAATCAATCCTAGTTTATAAGTATTAGTTATGTTAGAATTAAATTTCATTCTTTACTTGTCCACGATTAACAACATTCATAGTTTGTTAGTTGTAACTTGTAATTAATCACTTCGTTATTTAATTGTACTATTTGGTTTTAAATAATTTTATTTTTTATCATAAAGCCAAAAGGGCCTTATTTAACTATATATATATATATATATATATATATATATATATATATATATATATATATATATATATATATATATATATATATATATATATATATATATATATATATATATATATATATATATACATATAAAAATTGAAACTGACCCCGGATATGGGTTCTAGGGGTCCTAGTTTCGCGCTCATTTGAAAAAATGTTTGCAAAGTCTCACCATCGATACCTCTCTATTAGTGATTTTTTTTTTTTAAATTGAATTTCACTAATAGAGAAGGTTATAATCTACATACCCTGAGACAAAAAGAATACTTCTAAAAACTAGTTCTCTAAGTGGAGATTAGAACCTGTGTTGAGGAGTGATAAGCACACTTGGAGAACCCAAATCACCACAACACATTTTAAAAGACCTGACGATCGTTTCACTACCCACGTTAGCGTCATCAGAGAATGAATAATTCTGAATTATTCATCCCCTGATGACGCTAACTTGGTCAGGTCAGGTCTTTTAAAAAGTGTTGTGAAGACTTGGGTTCTCCAAGTGTGCTTCCTACTAGTTATGATAAGTATCCTTGGCGTAGCCAAATCCCTTCAACAAATATAAAAATCTGACGTCCGGTTCACTGACCAAGTTGGTGTCATCAGAGGATGAATATTTCTAGAATCCCTATGTACCTTTTCAACAATGTAATCTACTATAATTTCGTGCTTACAGGCTTGAATGCATACATATCAAGGAAATGGAAAATTATATTGTTTTGAAAAGCATATTACTGTTAGAAAGTGGGATGCAATCAAACTAAGGGAACAACGAGATTTTCTTACTGTTAACTTGGACATGCATATTTATGGCTTTTCCTTGGTTATAATATATGTATATACTGTAAATAATTCGTTGTAACATAATCAAAATTATGAAAATAAGCACACAAAAAAATTTTATGTTTAATTTTTATTTGCAATTGCTGTACACATACACAATTTATATTTTTATATTTACCTTCCAAACTTTAACAAGGTTTCAATGTAATTTTGACATTTCTAAAATAACGACTTGTAATTTTTCCCAAGACTTGATTCATCTAAAATTTACAACCATATCCATTTCGTTTTCAGCCACCTACATTATTTAATTCTCTTCAACAACACCTCGCCATATTTCTTTCCACAGCCTTTTGATTAACTAGGTTTTAACATGCAAGCTGAACTATTGTAATTTAAAACTATTATATATATTTGACATTGTCAAAGTAGATGCATTGTAATGGGGTATTTTTTTAAAACAGTCGTGTAAAAAACGTTTGCACAAAAATTCCTTTCAGAAGGTTGTTTACCCAAAAAAAATAGCAACAAAAAAATCGATGATGTGTCTATTTGCATATATATATATATATATATATATATATATATATATATATATATATATATATATATATATATATATATATATATATATATAGGGGGTGTCCCAATAGTGTGTAATTCCTCTATATATCCCTTACCCTTAGAGGTAGCCAAAAAACTTTCAACAAAATGTTCTTGTGATTATCTAAGCTATGTCTAGAAAATATATTCAGCTTTATGGAACTTCTGGTTGCACCGGAAGTTGCTCCGATTTATGTGTTATTTGAAACGTCTACCATGAGCTGAGTTTTGAGTTTTGCTACCTTAAATTCTAAATATCAATAGACATTTAATACTTTAAAATGGTTAAAGAATAATTAATTATCATTGTACAGGGTGTATTATTTTGGGGTTACAGCATATCTAACTTTAAAGCAGCATAACTTGTGTTTTTCAAATGGAACACCTTGCTTTTTATGGATTAATCAGGTAGACCTTTAAATTCTGCATCGACGTAATATAGGTCTTTCTATAGTTATAGTGGTTTATTTTAGTTTCGCTTGTAAAAATATTGGTACTGTCAGATTGTCACTGTATGAGGCACATAATGCTACTGTCAGATTGTCAGTGTATAAGGCACAGAGCATGTGAACAATGTCAGGTGACACCTAAACGTCTCCCTGACAAGGAAGTCAGCAGTTTTTATATATGTCCATTGTTTGAGCTTACTTCTGTCTAATAAATCTTTGTTTTTAACAATAATTTGAATAGAATTACCAAATAAAATGAGATAGTCACGACGCAAATCACTTGATCATATCCTCGTAACTAGATAATGTGTCGACAAAAAAACTTATCGAATGCAACTACATGCAATGATTGTTATATAATGGACTTATTCATATTTTTACCATACAAAAAGTGAAACACAGTTTAATAAAGGTAGTTGTAATTATGAGAACCAGAAAGTGAAGTAAACTATAATAACATAACTATAATAATAATAATAATCCACAATCATTAACAGAAAAAAATAATCTAAAAAAAGCGATACATTAGAACTATTCGAAATTTGGCCCATTGACCTGAATACACAATCTAACCCTCCTTAAGAATTCTTCTTGAACATTGCTCAACATTTGCGAAGTTATTGCCGTGCACGCGACTGCAATTTTATTTTTTAGTTCCTGTGGGGTGTTGGACGGTGTTTGATACACAATTTCATTGATATAGCCCCATAGGAAAAAATCTAGACATGTGAGGTCAGGAGATCTTGAAGGCCACGAGACGGGACCACCTCGCCCTATCCATTTATTACCGATCATTTAAAAATCGGCGAACATTTATGTCATAATGTGCTGGTGCCCCGTCCTGCATAAACCACAAACGTCGATTGTTATCTAGCGGCAAATCTTCCAAAAAAGCCTCTACATTTTCCTCCAATATACGCAGATATCCCTGCCCGTTGAGGTGCCCATTGAAGAAATATGGCCCAATAATATTAGTCCCAATTATTCCAACCCAAACATTTATCGTAAAACGGTGCTGGTTGTCAACTGATCTGCAAAAGTTTGGATTTTCTGAAGCGTAATAATGAAAGTTGTGCCCGTTAACCCTACCACAACTTGAAAATGAAGATTCATCACTGAACATCACGTAATTTAAAAAATTCTCACTTTCATTGTACTTAGCTACTGCCCACTCACAAAAACTGAGGCGACTTCGAAAATCTGCATTCGTCAATGCCTGCTGCAGCTTCATTTTATATGGATGAAACTTGTATTTTCTCAATGTTCTGTTCACTGAAGATTTTGATATTCCTATTTCGTCGGCAACTTTCCTCACGCTTGTGTGTGGATTATCTAATGCCGGTGCAACAATAGAAAATTCGTTTTCTTCATTGCCGCTTACTCTTCCTTTGTGTGTGGTCATTTCATAATTGACATTAGCAGTTCTCAAAAAACGGTCCAACAATTTGACGAAACATTTTTCCTGAGGATGTCTTCGATTCTGATATGTTTGTGCGTATACACGAGATGCTAAAAAACAATTTCGCTGACCCTCGCCTATAATAAGTGTCATATCAACTAATTCTTCAATATTATAATTCATTTAAAATTAAATAACACAAAAGTTAGCACATAAAATTTGGCTAAAACACCTGAGAACTGAAAATAGTTATAGTTTTGGTTAGGTGACATTTATCTGTCATCTGACAATAAATATTAGTTGTTTCATTCTCTGCGCCTACTGTATCTGACAGTACCATTATTTTTACAAGTGAAGCTAAAATAAACCACTATAACTCAAGAACTATCAACTATAGCTATAGGAAAACCTATATTATATCGATGCAGAATTTATTGATCTACCTGATAAATCCATAAAAAACAGGGTGTTCCATTTGAAAAACACAAGTTATGCTGCTTTAAAGTTAGATATGGTGTAACCCCAAAATAATACACCCTGTACAATGATGATGAATTATTCTTTAATCATTTTAAAGTATTAAATGTCGTCTATTGATATTTAGAATTCAAGGTAGCAAAACTCAAAACTCAGCTCACGGCAGATGTTTTAAATAACACATAAATCGGAGCTAAAAAAAAAGTCGTAATATTTTCACAAATATTAAAGATAGCTATAGGGAATGCTACACAAAGTCACACTTATTTTGTAATCTCTATCCAAAAATGTAATAAAAAGTATAGCATTCCATTTAAAATAACGAAGTTGATAGCGACTTCCGGTGCAACCGGAAGTTCCATAAAGCTGAATATATTTTCTCGATATAGCTTAGATAATCACAAGGAAATTTTGTTTAAAGTTTTTTCGGCTATCTCTAAGGGTAAGGGATATATAGAGGAATTACACACTATTGGGACAGCCTGTATATATATATATATATATATATATATATATATATATATATATATATATATATATATATATATATATATATATATATATATATATATATATATATATATATATATATATATATATATATATATATATATATATATATATATATATATATATATATATATATATCACAGTTTTGTGCGATAACTTTTGAAGTCTTGGGATAATGACTTGTTTTTAGTGTATAAAATACCCTAAATCATAAAATTACAGTAATCAGAAAACCAGCCAGATAGGAATACTATAATATGACCGGTTTTGCTTACACAGTAACGACTTTAGAAACAAACTGATTTTTAAACAGGATCAACTAAATAGAGACGTAGAGACTTTTACTCTGGATTCATAATTGCTTATTTTCTTCTCTGTAAACGGTTTGGCGGCTTGACGACATCATCGGGCAGGAGAAAATTTAATTTATTTATACACATTCATACAACTGTAAATAAAAATTCGTTGCTGTGTTGTGGTATTTTGATCAAGATATTATTTAAAAAATAATATAGAGAGGACAGATAACATTTTTTAAATATCCATGTGATGTATGTCAATATTTAACATGAAAATAAAATCAACTTATAATAATAATCACCATGAAAACAGTTAAAATAATAAACCAATTAACAATAACAGCAATAAAAGCAGGTTCTATACAGGGTGTAAAATAAGTGTGGAATATTTCCAATATTTCGAAAACTACTAGAAATACGTTTTTGACACTTTGTATTTTGTTGTACTTAAATTTAATGCTCTGTTGACAAGTAAAAAATTATGTGTAGTTATACAGGCTGGCTCAGAAATAACACCAACACTTTTATTTCACATGGAACACCCTGTACGTTATTGTGTTGTTTGAATTTACATCTAATTTAAGGTCTGATGGTATTTGGAGTTTTTTTCTTATCCTTATTCACTACTAAAAAAAATGGTTGGTACAGACAATCTTCAAAAATTGTTAATATTTCGAAAACTACGAAACATATTTCTGTGACACTTGGTATATTGATGTACTTAAGTTCAATACATTTTTGACAAATAAAAAAGTATGTGTATCTACATAGGGTGGCTGAGAAATAATACCAACGTTGTTATTTTTAATTAAACAACCTGTCTATTTTACAGATCCTAATAAGCATTAAGGAGATAAATTCAATGATGTAACTTTTGAGTTGTTTATTCGTCACAATAGACATCATGTACACAAACTGAATTCAATCACATGAATACAGTGAAACTATGAAGATAAGTTGTCTCATTTGTTATGTTGCTAGGTTCCTTATCTGCAATGATAAATTTGACAGTTTTTGTCAAACGTTCTTAAGCACATAGATAAGTGTATGCCTTAGTTAGCAGAAAATAAAATGGTAGCTCTAACTTAAAAAGGAAAAAAGCCTGACGTAATAAGTATGTTGAGCAGTTTGCTTTATTCATTGTAAACTCTAAACAGACTCAGCGTGGTTTCCAGAAGAAAAGCCAAAATGTAAAAGAAGGCCAACATGGCTTTTTGACTATCAGGACAAAAAAAGACTTCTTCCCGATTATTTTCTTTTTTCATTTTTTTTTTCAAACTGAATTTTTTGCGCGGTTTGTTTTTATCCCCAAGAATTCTACGCCATACCAACTGACAATCGTAGTGCACTAGAAATAAGAGCCGCTAAATACATGCAGATTTAAACATGTAGTGCATCCTGTATAACAAGAAATAACTGCTATTATCTTGTATAAGAACAAAATAATTCCCCATACTAAACCATTCTTAGCAATTAAAATTAAAAGAACAAGGTACTACTTTTCTAGGCGGAGGGACTTTCAATCTCAGACTGGCAGCTGTGACAAGTCGGGATTTGACATGACAATTGGCCATTTGACCTAAATTTTGAAATGAAATTGAATGTATCCTGCCATTTGAATGTAAACAAATCACAACCTACAGTTTCAGTAAAATTGCAAACATTCCAATTAAATACAAAACTAAACATAATGCAGCATTTCTCACAGTTCCCATCATAACAATGTAGGTTTTAAATGTTATGTTTCCTTATCTTAACCTAACACTTCATAATAATATATTATAGAATTAAATAAAACAAAACATATCAGAAATATCAGGAAAATTGACAACAAATTGCCTAAATGATAATGAATTCAACCTTAAATAAAATAAACAACTACAGGGTGATATCTGAAATGAGACTCGACAAGATCATCTTGAATTTTACTTACTTGAAGAGATTATACCAACAGACTCTAGCTGATAGAACAAAAAGTGTAACAAAAACTTAATGATTAACAGGAATGTATCCTTTCTAAATAGACTTTATATAAAATAAATTATATACTTTTTTTAGGTCTGACGCTAGATTCAAGACAAATTTGGCTATCACATATTAACAACCTTAAGCAGAATGTATTAAAAGGTTAAACACTGTGAAGGCGGTAACTAACCAACACTGGGGAGCTGACGAAACAGTGCTGACATCAATGTATAAGCAGCTTATCAAATCCAAAATAGATTACGGATCAATAATATATTCCTCTGCGTCTCAAAGGCTTCTTAAAACTCTGAACACAGTGCAAAATAGTGCACTTCCACTGGCTCTAGGAGCATTTAGAACATCACCAGTAGTAAGCTTATACATACAGAGAATCGAACTTTCCACCGCTATGGCTTGAAAGAGAAAAGTAAACACTTACCTATGCTGCAAGGACTGGATTTCGCCACGACGAACCATCATACAAGGCTCTTTTCGAAAGTATTCCATAGCCTACAAAAACAACCCAAGCTTGGCATCAAGCTTGAAGAATTGGACATGAATTCACAACATTTCTCCAAGCTTGGAAACGAATGTAACAGCACCTTTGCAAATGAAACGCCCACATTTAAATACAACGCCGGCAACATTAAATAAAGCATCGACACCCTCTTTGACTACGAAGAATAGCTTCACTGAAATTTTGGATACGTATGACTTCCAGACTCTTGCAGGATCCTTACAAGTGAGTTTTATGCAATTTATCAAACAGTCCGTGAAGCAACAAAAGTACCAGGAACTGTCATTATATGCACCGATTCTCTGTCCTCAATACAAGTAATACAGCAATTATACACAAAAAATTGGATTGGCAAAAAAATACAATCAGCCCTAAACACTACAAATTGACATAATTATTATGTAGGTACCTTCACGTTGTGGGATAAAGGGAAACGAAGAAGCTGATTGTCTAGCAAATCATTCAGCAACAAATCAAAAATAGCATGATACTAAAACTTACTTTCCCGAAGACCTAGTGACAAAATATAAAACAAAGTGCAAACAAAAATGGCAAGTTCAGTGGAGTAGCTGAGAAACAAAACTTCATGAAGTAGAGACATCCAAACCTTTAAGCAGGGTAAATTATCTTCAAATGAGGTAACAGGTTGTTGCTAGAAGATTCAGGAAAGGCCACATTTTGTTAACCCACAAACACATACTTGAGAAACCAGAAACACTACAATGTGAAATCTGATAAGTTAATTTAAGCATAAAACACATTTTACTCCAGTGTAACAAATATCACCACACAAGATCAGTTCATAATTTTCCAGGCAGCCTCTCTAGAATCTTGAAGGTGGGCGTTACAAAGTGTTTAGTTCCCTGCATACAGAAAGTTTATTCAAACTGATTTAAGTAATACCTTTTTATTGTTAGATATATATGTGTATGTAAATGTTTGTAATATTATGTACAGTGCCAATGGCCCTAGTAGTCGAGCCACTTTAATCATTAAATTTTTAAAAACTTCCTCATTTTTCTTGCCAATAATTCTCGTTTGTTACCGAAATTTTCATTTGCATATAACAGAAAAATAGTAGTAAACCATTTTATCTTTCTGGTTTTGGGTTGAAAAATATTTCCGCTAATGTCTTTTTTTTTTAATTTTTTTTTTGTTTCAAATTTTAGGTCGAGTTGTTTCTGGCTATAGCGTAAGAAAAGATGCAAGTGGAAAAGATCACTGGACTTTGTTAGGAAAACGTGATCCATTGACAGCACAAATGTTTTATCCTGTTTTTAATAAAGACTCCATTAGACAAGGCGATCGATTAGTAAGTAGTTAGTCTCTTTATTTTTTGCTACTATAATATAGCTTGCATGATTGCTTTAGAATATGTGAGCAGCTGTATTATTATTTTGTTTTAGTAATTAATTAAACTTCATCACATATTTAGTGACAGAGCTTTTACTAAATTAATTATATTGAGTTTTTATAGTTTTGACAGATGATCATATAACATTTTCTAATATTTAGATTATGAAAAAATTGCTTCTGTTGGATAAAATCTAGCATGAATCTGCGCCACATTATTTTGCCTCTTTTGGCAGATGTATTAACCCAGATAACACAAGTTGGTACAGAAAACATCTCATTATGTTTACCCTTGGATATATGCAAATGCTAGAAATGTCCATCTGAGATTCAGTTCTGTAATTGAGACCTTCAAAGCAAGTTAAACATTACTAAACCATTCATCCTCGGAAATTTATAGAAATAGGTTCTAAAGATGTTCCAGATGGTTTTAAAGTTGACGTTTTTAGAAACTTATTTCGAACACATGAGGATGTTCCTTTTGGGTCATTTTAATTGACGTTGTTTGCGATATTATCTTAACCACATGACGCACCTAATTTTCTTAAATACTATTACCATTAATGAGTAATAATAATATAACAAGATACAAATAAATTGCTTATAAAATTATTTTAGTATACATGCTTATAATTGAAAATTTTTTATAGGACCTAATAGCATTTATTTACTTACTTATAAGAATATATGGTCTGAATAGATAACTACATATATAAACACTTTCTATTTTGATTGTTGCAAATTTTGCATACTTTACAAATAATTTGGAAAACAAAAATTAATAAAAAAAATAAATTAGTTATTTGTATAAATATAAACACTAGTTGATTTGCCAACAGTTTTTTTATACACACTCGTTTCTTTTTATTTTTCTCAGCACTGATTGATTAAATCAACACAAGCTAAAAAAAGGGACGCAGCAAGTGCGTTATGGTAGCGAATTTTCATTAATTGCTATATATATCACAAAAAAATAACAAAGTTATTTTGATGAAATGTGGTAGGTAGTTTCCCTGCTAAAGACCTTACTACCAAAATTCAACTTTCTACGGCAGAACAGAAGACTGTGCATGGTTATAACATTGGACTTCAGAAACACATTCAATTGCGCATCTAGGCAAGTAATATTTGAAGAAATGAGAAGAAGGGGAATTCAGGATAGTCTGGTGAACGAAATTGCAGACTACCTGTGCAATAGACAGTTAATATTGGCAGACCAAATGTCGTTGGCGAGAAAGGTACATGTAAACAGTGGTGTCCCGCAGGGCTCGGTCCTGGGGCCGACCTTGTGGAATATTATGTACAGTGGCCTCCTTACCTGAGAACAACCAAAAGGAGTAACTCTCATAGGATTTGCGGATGACATAGCTCTAGTTGTCATACTCGTAAATGAAGAGATCCTGATAAACACAACAAATGCTGCACTACAAAAAGTTTCTAATTGGATGGCAGGTAGGCATATATGTCTTGCACCAGAGAAAACGGAATGTGTCCTCCTAACTAAGAAAAGAAAGATGGATCCTATTGAATTTACAATAGAGAATGTAAGAATAAAACCTAGCAGAAGCATCAAATACCTGGGAGTTTGGCTCGATAAAAAGCTATCCTTCGCAGAACACATTAAAAGAGTATCACTCAAAGCTGAAAGAACAATAATAGTACTCAATAGTTTGATGCCAAACATAGGAGGTCCCTGGTCATCCAAACGAAAAATATTAGCGAGAGTGGTATTGTCGCAAATCCTGTATGCTGCCCCCATCTGGCATAGAGCCACTATCAACAAAAAATTGAAAGATGAGCTGACACGACTGCAAAGGAAAGCGAGCATTAGAATATGCAGTGCATATAGAACCATCTCCGCAGAGGCAGCATCAGTCATTGCTGGACTCGCTCCAATAGAACTTCTGGTGGAAGAGAGAAAAAAAAAGGTATTAGGGAATAGCGAAATCAGAGGCCAAAGAAAATCTCATGGAGAGATGGCAGACAAAATGGGAGTCATCAACGAAAGGCAGCTGGACTAGAATCCTGATTCCAACCTTAAGACACTGGGTGTAGTGAACACACGGTTAGGTGGATTACTATCTAACTTTCAGGACACGGCTGCTTCCGAGCATACCTCTATAGATTCCGCCGGGCCGACACAGAGCATTGCAGCTACTGTGAAGAGAGAGATGATGCGATGCACGCGCTATTTACAGTGATAACAAAGCGATCGTTCACGACAGAAACCATGATGTCACAACTATTATTGTCACGAGAATCATGGAACAGTGTATATACCACAATTAGAGAGATAATAGAGATGAAAGAGGAAGAGGCCAAACAGAGAAACTTGGGAACGAGTCCAAATATAACCCTTACTGAACCCCTGATCTCACAAAGATCACAGTGAGGAAGGGGGACGTAGGGAAATTGTAACATAAACAATGAGATATTGCTTTGAAGCCATGAGACAACAAATTCCAGAGCACTATCTACAGTTTCAGGGGTTCCACTTGCGCCGATGAGCCCACCGGCAACATCCCTATATTAATATATATATATATATATATATATATATATATATATATATATATATATATATATATATATATTAATATATATATATATATATATATATATATATATATATATATATATATATATATATATATATATATATATATATACACACATACATACATATAAAGATTCAAACGGACCTTGGTTTCAGGTTCTATGTACACAAATTCGTGCTCATTTGAAGACCTTTTTGCAAAGTCTCACCATCAATACCTCTCTATTAGCGATTTAAAAAATAAAAATTCGCTAAAAGAATGAATACTGAGGTTGTGGCATTGTGTTTGAGAAATTTCAATACTTTCTCTTAAAGACCATGGAGAAGGCATTACATCAATACATTAGAAGCGACCTCACAAGAAAACTTTATGTAAAAAATGTGCAAATGGTCTGATGACTGCAGCCATATAACACGAAAACACACACACAACCTTATGTACAACAATTCGTGCTTCAAGTGGGCAAATTCACATAAGATGTCCTACACTGTTTAGTGAAGGGTATAGAAAAAACTTTTGTGGTCAAAAAAGTAGCTCTCACTGCATGGCATGGATTTTCGAAAGAAAACTCAACGTTTTCCCGGAAAACCTTGTCCGGTTTTCCTGGCTAACAAACTCATCCAAGGTATTAATAAAAGAAAGGTACATGCCGAGTTTCAAGAAAATCGGTTAATAACTTTTTGAGTTATCGTGCGGATACATATGCATATATATATATATATATATATATATATATATATATATATATATATATATATATATATATATATATATATATATATATATATATATATATATATATATATATATATAAAAATTGAAACTAACCCCGGGTATGGGTTCTAGGGGTCCTAGTTTCGCGCTCATTTGAAAAAAAAATTTGCAAAGTCTCACCATCGATACCTCTCTATTAGTGATTTAAAAAAAAAATAAAAATTCACTAATAGAGAAGGTTATAATCTACCTACCCTGAAACAAAAAGAATGCTTCTAAACACTAGTTCTCTAAGTGAAGATTAGAACCTGTGTTGAGGAGTGATAGGCACACTTGGAGAACCCAAATCACCACAACACATTTTAAAAGACCTGACGATCGTTTCACTACCCACGTTAGCGTCATCAGAGAATGAATAATTCTGAATTATTCATCCTCTGATGACGCTAACTTGATCAGGTCAGGTCTTTTAAAAAGTATTGTGAAGACTTGGGTTCTCCAAGTATGCTTCCTACTAGTTCTGATAAGTACCCTTGATCTACCCAAATCCCTTCAACAAATATAAAAATCTGACGTTCGGTTCACTGACCAAGTTGGCGTCATCAGAGGATGAATATTTCTAGAATCCCTATGTACCTTTTCAACAATCTACTATAATTTCGCGCTTACAGACTTGACTGCATACTTTATATCAAGGAAATAAAAAATTATATTGTTTTGAAAAGCATATTACTGTTAGAAAGTGGGATGCAATCAAACTAAGGGAACAACGAGATTTTCTTACTGTTAACTTGGACATGCATATTTATGGCTTTTCCTTGGTTATAATATATGTATATACTGTAAAATAATTCGTTGTAACATAATCAAAATTATGAAAATAATCACACAAAAAAATTTGTTTAATTTTAATTTGCAATTGCTGTACACATACACAATTTATATTTTTATATTTACCTTCAAAACTTTAACAAGGTCTCAATGTAATTTTGACATTTCTAAAATAACGACTTGTAATTTTTTCCAAGACTTGATTCATCTAAAATTTACAACTATATCCATTTCGTTTTCAGCCACCTAGATTATTTAACTCTCCTAACAACAACACCTCGCCATATTTCTTTACACAGCCTTTTGATTAACTAGCTTTTAACAAGCAAGCTGAACTATTGTAATTTAAAACTATTACATATATTTGACATTGTCAAAGTAGATGCATTGCAATGGGGAATTTTTTTTAAAAAACAGTCGTGTAAAACACCTTTGCACAAAAATTCCTTTGAGAAGGTTCTTTACCAAAAAAAAAAAATAGCAACAAAAAAATCAAAACATAAAAAATCGATGATGTGTCTATTTGCATATATATATATATATATATATATATATATATATATATATATATATATATATATATATATATAACAGTTTTGTGTTGTAACTTTTGAAGTCTTGGGATAATGACTTGTTTTTAGTGTATAAAATACCCTAAATCATAAAATTACAGTAATCAGAAAACCAGCCAGATAGGAATACTATTATATGGCCGGTTTTGCTTACACAGTAATGACTTTAGAAACAAACTGATTTTTAAACAGGAGCAACTAAATAGAGACATAGATACTTTTACTCTGGATTCATAATTGCTTATTTTCTTCTCTGTAAACGGTTTGGCGGCTTGACGACATCATCAGGCAGGAGAAAATTTAATTTATTTATACACATTCATACAACTGTAAATAAAAATTCGTTGCTATGTTGTGGTATTTTGATCAAGATATTATTTAAAAAATAATATAGAGAAGACAGATAACGTTTTTAAAATATCCATGTGATGTATGTCAATATTTAACATGAAAATAAAATCAACTTATAATAATAATCACCATGAAAACAGTTATAAAAATAATAAACCAATTAACAATAACAGCAATAAAAGCAGGTTCTATACAGGGTGTAAAATAAGTGTGGGATATTGCCAATATTTCGAAAACTACTAGACATACTTTTTTGACACTTGGTATTTTGATGTACTTAAATTTAATGCTCTGTTGACAAGTAAAAAAGTATGTGGGCTGGTTCAGAAATAACACCAACACTTTCATTTCACATGGAACACTCTGTATGTTATTGCGTTGTCTGAATTTACATATAATTTAAGGTCTGATTGTATTTGGAGTTTTTTTCTTATCCTTATTCACTACTAAAAAAATGGTTGATACAGGCAATCTTCAAAAATGGTTAATATTTCGAAAACTACGAAACATATTTCTGTGACACTTGGTATATTGATGTACTTAAGTTCAATACATTTTTGACAAGTAAAAAAGTATGTGTAGATATATAGGGTGGCTGAGAAATAATACCAACTTTGTTATTTTTAATTAAACAACCTGTATATTTTGGACATCCTTATAAGCATTAAGGAGATAAATTCAATGATGTAAGTTTTGAGTTGTTTATTCGTCACAATGAGACTTTCATGTACACAAACTGAATTCAATCACATGAATACAGTGAAACTATGAAGATAAGTTGTCTCATTTGTTATGTTGCTAGGTGCCTTATCTGCAATGATAAATTTGACAGTTTTTGTCAAACGTTCTTAAGCACATAGATAAGCGTATGCCTCAGTTAGCAGAAATTAACATGGTAGCTCTAACTGAAAAAGGAAAAAACCCTGGCGTAATAAGAATGTTGAACAGTTTGCTTTATTCATTGTAATAGGAAATTCATGACAATTTTATCATAGTAAATCAATCAGACATAGTGTCTGGTCAGCCCTACTTTGCACTCACAATCTTTCTCATAACTTTTTAAATTAATGCGTAACAGAGATAAAACACATTTTGGGGTAGGGTCTTGATAGAGGCGGCATTTTCAAATGAACATCTCGGTATATTTTATGGTTCTTTGTTGTATATTTATAAAATTTAATTGACTCGTCCTTTGCATCATATGTTTTGTAGATATTCTTGATCTCAAGAAATTTTGTGTGTGGGGGTGGGGTGGGGGGTGGGCACGCGCGGGTGTGTGTGTGTTTGTTTGTATTCCCATATTTGTGGAATCTTGTGTGTGCTTGGAACTTTGAAGTGCCGTCTTTTTTGAGTTATGGATTCTTACACTCCGAAGCCACAATTTTTTTCTCACAAAACAAATTAATTCCCCAATATTATGCCCTCTTTCTCATCGCTTTACAACCAGCTTGCAGCTACCTTTGGTTTTACCGATTGTACTAGTTTCTAACAGATGCCAGTAGGAAGATTTATTTGGGTAAGAAACGATGCCAGAATTGAGGTTATGGTTGGAGTACACACACTAATATTTATGGTATCTTATAAAGTCACTGTTCAGAAGCGCCCCCTGCACAAAATAATTTCAAACAGCCAGTGATCAGTGCTGCGTTGTCAGATATGGTTTCGGCATTGTCTAGATGGAAGATCGATAATTTCCAGGGTCGTTTATTCATTTGCTCTTTGTATTTCGCTTCGCTCTAAAAATGTGTGTAGGTTTTATGGATGTAAGGTTGTGGATTCTTACATTAAATGTCGAGTAAATTAATCAGAGATAGCTACACACCCATAATTAATTGTCATGACTATAAATAAAAATCTGATTTTAACCGTTCTTCAAGGCAACATTTAGGTTTGAATAAATTTGATTGATAAAATTTGAAGCTCATTTGTGTCTAGATTATGAGTGCAAAACCTGGACGCAGCAAGTGTGTTATGGTAGCGAATTTTGATTAAATGCTTTATATTTGAAAAGCTGTTTTGAATGTTAAATATATATGTATGTTTTTAATGAAAGACATCAAATTTGGTTGATATTATAACCTTTATAGTAAAAACCATGTAGTATATTGCACCAAAATAGCTTTATTCTTTGAAACTATACAACAATTTTCCCGAAAAAACTGGTTGAATTTTCCTGGCCAACGAACATATCAAAGCAATTTACACAAAAATTACTCTTACCAAGATATGGATATTCACAAAAAGCTTTTTGGCAGAAATCTAAAAAAAAATTATTTCAACTATTCACGGAAATTTGAGTGGTGGAAGTGAAGTGGAAGTAAAGAAAACCATAAGAAAAAAATGTATCATATTTTCATGTCACAAGCTGTCAGAATATGTCTGTCACTAGGAAGTTTCATTTAACATTTCTGAAAAAATGTCCTAACTACTTACATATTATGAAAATGTAAACCTAGATAATCCTATAAAATTAATCATTTCTTACTTTTTTGTATCAAAGGTTATTTACATTTAATTTTTTTTTAGAAATTATCTCAATAATCTCATCATCTGATCGGATGTTAGAATTTAAAAAAACTCAAAATTTTCTTTTTTAATGTGATCCCTACAAACAGAAATCAGTTTGGCTTTTTGCAAAATTTATTTACAGATAACATAATAGAAAATATATCTTTAATTTGTCATAATTATTATACAAAAATAAATGTAACTGAAAAGTTATATGACTCTCTTAATAATAACACAAAATGTATGGGACTATTCCTTGATTTAAAAAAAGCATTCGATGCAGTCTCACATAATTTACTATTGATAAAACTGGAAAAAATTGGTATAGGAGGTCTTGCTCTCAACTTATTTAAATCATACCTTTATGATAGAAAATAAAGATTCCGCAATAGGCCGACGTTAAGAAAAATGCGCACTAACTTACGTAATAATAAAGCTATATCCTTCATCAAATAATATTTAAGTAATTGCTGCTAAACAAGCTTCAAGTGCTAGTTGTTTATAAATAATAAGTTTGGAAAAAGAAATGAGATGTTATTTTTAGTTATAAATGAGATATTTCAGAAATATAACATATTGAGTATTTTATGCTGATAAGCTTACGCTGAAATTTTATGTAGAATTAAAAAATTACATAATATAACAGATGTTCTTTTCGAATAATTAAGATGGTGTTAACTCGCTCACCATAAAGTTAATATTTTAGAAAACACAATATTATTGCTGATTTAAAAATGTGTAAAATTAAAAACTATAAATTTTCAACACCTTTGCTTTACTAGTCTGTGAACAAGCGCCGCGTCTATGTAAATGCATCATTCCATTTTAAATCTTTATGTCTTCTCTAATTTGTGTAAAATCAACTACTTTGACGCTAATTGTGTTAACAAACCTTAACAAACCTAAGACTTATTATTGCAAAAATATTCTGGATTTAGGAAAATGTTTTTTTACGTCGGTCTATTTCCGCGGCTATGGCCAATCACCAACGCCAGGGCGCACTTTCACCTCAATATCCTGTAAATTTTGCCGAATTACTTAATTTTTGTGAGGAAGATATGGATCTTTAGCGTGCCCAACATTGCATGGTACATGGTGTAATGAAGCGTATATTTTCAGGACAGTCATAGATATCAAAAGCGACTGTTCGGAAATAAATTTAATACAAATCATACCGATAACAATATCCTCCGCAGTTAATTTTTTTTTATTTATCAGTAATATTTTTAACAAACACGCATTTTCGAATTATCACTTCAGAATAAAAACATATCTGCCCAAGATAAGGATAAGTTATCTCCACCGATTAGATTTTTCGGTGGCTGGAGATACAATAACGACTGAAGGCAGAAAGAGTTTGTGACTGGTAGAGTAAGGTCGAAGGTTTTACAGAACAAGTGTTGCATTAGATATATAGAGAATTCCACCATTTAGTCGTAATTAGTTTTGGTAGTTAGGTACCGTCAGTGTAGTACTACACACCGTAAGAATTGGCCTGTTAGTTTGTCCGAATAGGTAAGACCTTTGTCGATTTTATAGTTCGTAGTGATAGAGAATTTTCATACTGTAAAGATAGCGAATTTTCATACTTCAGAGATAGTGTTTTTTCATACATTTGATCGTAATATCGTATCCCTTCGGCGACGTCGAGATCGTGCGTCCGAGACAAGTCCCCTCTCTCCCCGTATCCTAGCACTGTTAGCGTGTTGTAAGCCATCCGAAAAGTGATGCTGTAGTGACACAGACTTTTCAAGTGGGTTACACCCGTCCGTCCTGATTTGATCCTGGTTTAGACGCTGTAGTGACACAAGTAAGCTTAGATCAAATCAGTTCGCGGCAGTATCCCGTCACGACCCCATCACACCGACTTCCTTTTCGTTCTCGACGCCCACAGGTGTCGAAGTATCTCGACTGGCACGACATCGGCTTCGCCCGAGGATACGCTATTTGGGCGATTATGTAACACCCGCCGTGTCAATCCATCTATTACCTGCATCTCCGAGTCGTAAACCACGGTGCTCGGGGTATTCGCGGCCGGATCTCTCGACCCAAGGTACAGAGGGTCAAACCGACGCCGGATCCTCCTCCGTGCAAGTAATTGACTAATCTCGTCTCGTCCGTCCTCTAAGGTATATCATAAGATATTGGGTAGTACAGTAGGCACTACCAGGATTGTGAACCTTAGCGAATCTTTGTGTATATATATATATATATATATATATATATATATATATATATATATATATATATATATATATATATATATATATATATATATATATATATATATAGTTTCTTAATAAACGTTGTAAATAGGATATCTGGTCATTAAATAAATCTGCTATATCTATATAGAATTTCGGAAGGTCAGGGAATTGTCGGGGTAGCGATTAAAGCCCGCCACCCCGGAGGTAACTACACGGCCTGTTACAGCAAAGACTACCGGACCCTTTCCACAGAGCTATATAGGTACTCTGATCACACCAGTGGTCGGAGTCTTGTGACGAGGTCGCAGACACCCTCGTAGAGAGTAAACCCTTTCAAAATCTGGCGCCCGTTCCCGTAAATCCGTTAACCTGTTCGGCTGCATAATTCACCCCGTAAGCCAGGCCTCGTAACAATGGGATTGTCACCTTAACGCCCGCACTTAAGGGCTGAACGTGCAGATGTTCAACTTGCTCAAACACGATGCCACAACCTCGGTTGATGTTAATTTACAGTATGTACTGAAAAATAATTTGACATTTCTACTGGGAATTGAACCCGGGAGCCTTGGGTCCAGAGGCACACGTTCTTACCCCTTGATCACAGAGGCTGCTAACTAGGTAAAATGTATTTTGTTAGATTTAAATCATTCTTGCATTTTCATGTCCATGTTTATTGTATAAGGAATTGGTTTTTTATTGGGTAACATACTTACTGTATCTTAAATTCTTATCTTAATTAGGCGACGATCAGTGTAGCTTCTAAGACATAGAATAGTATATTTTAACGTTTTTGAAAAGCATTCTTTATAACTAAAAAATGGTAAAACAGCGGGCTAATAAAATTGAAAGTGTTAAAATATATGACAGTATAGCTGGCGTATTTCCTTAACTCGACATTTCACATAAGGTTTTTGTTTCAGTAAATTACCTTTAATCCAAGAAATCGCTATACTAGAGCCCGTTAACAAAATCATTGCAATATTATTACCTCGTATAGCTGACAGTAAACATTAAATATTTCTGCAAACGGACTGACACAATATTGCAGTTAATTAGCTTGGGTAATGTCAATTGTCAGTGAAATATCACCACTTATATTAATTGCGTCAGTGGTAACCTTAGGTCGCTTATATTTAAAAAACTTTGAGTGCAGCTAGTGCGTTATGGCAGTGAATTTTCATAAAAATGTTTTTAAATAGCAAATATCTGTTTTTTTTTAAAGAAAGCAGGCATCAAATTTGGTTACCAGTATAACCTATATAGTAGAAACAATGTGCAATGTTTCATCAAAATAACTTTATTGTTTGAAAATGTACAAAAATTGAGCTATTCAAATTTGAAGCATTTAATGAAAATTCGCTACCATAACGCACTTGCTGCATTCCGAATTTCTGCTCTTACAAACCTGCATTATATTTCGATGGAAAATGCATTAAGGCGTGTTCGATTAAAAAAAAAAACGTGTATTACAAACGACTTATCAACGAGCTATGGGCCAGCCTGTGATTGTCGAAATACTTTTTAAGATGTAGCTTAAGACACGCTATAATTAATGTATACAATTTGTTTGTATCTTGTATAATAATGGATCTATTGAGCTTTATTGATTTTTTTACGAAAATTCGACAAACATTATACACCATTAAACTCCATAGCTAAGACTACTGCCAAAGCATCAGAGAAAGGGTCTATTTGTAATGAATTTTCTGGAAATATTTTAGTAAAATGAAGGACAGTGATGGTTGCAGCTAAGACTTCAGGGTTTGCAAAACATTCTTCTTGAGACATTTTCTTTCCATAGCCCGTAATAGTTTCAAGTTTTTTGCCTAAATGTTGCCAATTTTGACTTTTTAAATGCATCTAACTTTTTTGTCTTTCAACTTACAGAGCTAAATTTTGGTTGGTAATTTACCTATAATGATATAAGCCTGCGTGTCGCTTTTTTTTCGAAAGGAAACACAAAATTTTCCGGGAAAACCTGGGCCGATTTTCCTGGCTAACGAACCTATCCAAGCCACTTGCAAAAGGAGTATTCACCAAATTTAATTTAATCAATCATTTATTTTTTGGGTTATCGGTGTGATACATATATATATATATATATATATATATATATATATATATATATATATATATATATATATATATATATATATGAATAACACGTGTACAGTGAGTGACTACAAAATAGGGAAAATTCCAGAAACATGAACACAACACAAGATAATAACAGACAAAATGGCCAACATGACAGCGATAACATACAGACAAACATCAAATTATTCAAAAATACTTACTGGAAGATGTATTATAACAAAGCCAACATATACTTCAATAGAGAATGCTTAAGGCACAAGTTAACACCAAAATACGCTAAAATCACTGTTCATAACCATACCAATACGGCCAAATACACCCAAACACAAGCAGAAAAACTATATATCACGAACGAAATCAAACATCACTACAGCAACATAACCACACTTACAAAAAAATTATATAGACTACATCTCTTATTAGCAAACCAGATGAAATATGACACATGGACACAAACATAACAATATAATGCACAACATAAAAACCTATTATAAACACAAATTAGAGAAATTAAACAAAAAACTACACAACCTTAAAAAGAACAAACTAGATAATGTAAACATAACAACCACAACACACCACATATTTCAGGATAGATTCATAAACATAACAGACACAAAAGAAGAAAAAGAATTCATAGAAAACAACATAAAAACCAACTTTTCAGATACAAAAACATCTACAATAGAGAACATAATAGTGGACACACAATACGCGAGATAACAATAGCCAACTCATACAATGTATATAAGAAGTACAGATCCCGATTCAACACCCAAGGTCGCTGACGAATGGGTTAATTAAAAGCAGCGCAATTAGAAGAATAGACTATTCATAGATGGGTAAACAACTAGACCTTCAAATCAGCAACCAGCCACCTGCTAGGATCACCTTCAAGAATGCAACTTAGGTGGAAACCGCCTCTCGGTCCACGCCCCACCAGAGACTATATATGGAAGTTACCAGACCACGGACGACATTCCTACATTGTTATTGCTTGAGTCTCTTTTAACTTGCCATAATTTATATTTATCATTTTTTATTATTATTCATAAGTATTTTATGTAACTATAATTAATAAATTCTTTTAAAAAGTCAAGTGTGTTAACAAGAAAGTTAACTGGCGCAGTCGCAACGGATAGTGCTGAAGAACCAAAAGTATATTGATTCTTTGCGTTTCAACGCTTAACAGCCAAAGAACCGATCAAGAGAGACGTCATGAAGACAGCAGCAATAGCATCGATTCTGTAAGTTGTTTGCTTCCTTTATTGCCTATATATATATATATATATATATATATATATATATATATATATATATATATATATATATATATATATATATATATATATATATATATATATATATATATATACTGTATTTCCTCATATATTGATAATATTATATGTCTGATAGCGATATTGATAATTTAGAACATTTGGAATATAGATTAAGAAATATTAGTATTGGCGAAATTGATATTGTAAAACAACCCGATATAAATCATTCTAGAAACAATTTAAATATGGCAAATCAATTCCAAGAGTTTTACCTTAAAGCAATCCCCGAATTTAACGGACAACCTGAAAATGTAGGGAACTTCTTAAAAGCTTGTGATCTAGTAATGAACCAATTCTATGATGCAGATAATCCAAATTTATATCTTAACCATTTTCTATTAAATTACATTCAAACGAAACTAATTGCACAAGCCAGGTTAATTATTAACACTAAAATTATAAACACATGGGTAGACTTAAGACGGGCAATTGTTGAGAACTTCACTGACCAGCGTGATGAAATCAGCGTACTAGGCGAATTATTGACACTGAAACAGAGACATAACGAGGATGCCTTAGCGTTCAGTAATCGTTGCAGACACATTGAACAATTACTCATCTCTAATTTAATATCTAATGAACGTAACGAGGGAATTTTAGTATTAAAACAAAACATGTACAGACAACAGACACTGAAAGCGTTTATCGGTGGGTTAAAAAATCCCCTTGGTATGGTGGTCAGGTCCACTCGACCAGACAGCATAGAACAAGCGTTAAAACTTATATTTTCCGAGGAAAATTATGAATATAGGGACAGATTATTACAACGGTCAAATTTCAACAATAATAACAATAACAGGCAAGACAAACAACAAAAACCAGTTTTCCAAAGAAATACCCCAAATTTTAACAATATTCAATTTCAAAAACCTTTTCAACAACAAAATTATCGTGCACCTTTTAACTATAATTCAAACAGACCCCAAATGTCTCACCCACAATTTCAGGGGAGCCCTTCAAATCAATACTCAATGAGAAGACCAACGTACAACCCTAATGACAATACTAAAAGATATCCACAGGCTATGGATGTCGGCAGTAACAACACGAGACATACTAATTTCAGCCGACAACATCCCTCACAAAATAGACGAAACAATTTTCCTTCCAACAATTTTCAAAAAAGACAAAATTTCATACCAGAAGAATTAAACTATAACGAAACGAATAATTCTTTTCCTTTCAACGAATTAAAACAAAGACAACATTTCTTACCAGAAGAATTAAATTATGACGTAACATATAATGAACAATCACCCTCTGAATTATACGATGCACAGCATCAAAATTTTCCGATAGCAGGGAGCTCAAAAACAGAACCGTAATAGATATTAATAATTTTAACACAGTATCCCAGTTACCCTACGTAATAATAAAAGAACTACCCGGAAAAATACTGCTCGACTCCGGTAGTACTAAGAGCCTTTTAAACCCGTCCATAGCATATAAAAACTTTTATAATAAGATTTACAATCACCCGTTTTTAATAAAAAGTGCGCATGGCTACTCCAGTCATAATAATCGAGCTAAAATAATTTTAAACTCACTAACGGACAGTGAACAAGAGTTTTGCCTATTTGAATTTAACAAAAATTTCATAGCTCTTATTGGAATTGACTTCTTGATAAAAAATCAAGCGAACATTGATTTTAAAAACCAGAGACTCAATTTAAAAAATCGAAGCATTAAGATAAACTTCCCTTATACAAGGGATCATGAAGACAAAATGGGTAGTGTTCATGCTCGTTGTTCTGTCACTTTTAAATTCAAATGTCGCGCGCTACACTGACATAGAGTAAGTGTTACTAATGGTTTCCGCCAGAAGACCAGAGGGGGGGAAGAAGAATGAGAGAAGGGAGAGAAGCTTGCATCCCTCTGCCACTTGTTTTTGAGTCCTTGAAGAGGCAAGAGGTCTCGAGAAAGCGAATTGCTTTCAACCCCTTGAAGAGACACGAGGTCTCGAAATATCCATTTTGTTTGTAAGTCCGTTGGGAGACACGAGGTCCCTAGAGGTGTTGTGTGTGAATACAGAAAAACGAAGCTTATGTTCCTGCATTATTGGAGAATAAAGGTAGGTAACTTTGCTTATTGTCAGTGCCCTATTTGTTCTGTTTTTTTGTTATTCATTATAAAATAAATACACGTGGTATTTACATTTGGCCCATCGACCGGATTTTTATAGTTGTTTTGTTTTGTTATTAGTTGATACAGTCCATTTTTTGAAGTAATTTTACTTGTTTCCTTTAGTCTAGTAAATTTGTAATTGTTTATTGCCGTGTTGAGTCATTTAATTTCAAGGTGACGTTATTGCTTGTATATAACTAGGTACATACTCGAATTGCATATTGTTGAAATCACGTTTGCATATTGTTTAAATCGCGTTTAGGAATTTTTTGCGTTGAACAATGGAGTTGATTCAGCTAAAAAATAAGCGCGAAAGCGTTTATAGACGAGTAGAAGCCATATTGCACGCGGCTCAACAGGTCAAAATAGACGCAGTAGTGGATTTAGATAGGTTGAATAGATTTGAGGTTCGTTTTGAGGCGTTGAATGAGTTGGTCAATCTATTTGATTCATTGCATTTGGACATCGTGTCGGTAGTTGATCGATCAGAGTTGGAGAGCGAGCATGAAATGCAGAACAAATTCGATGAACTGCAATACTCTATAAAAACTATCTATCGAGAACTGAGAGGTTATGCAAATAAAGCCGCTGAGAATCAAGCTCGATCCGTTTTTCACGGTAGTTCGAAATCGAGTCGAGCATCGAGTAAGTCGCGGTGTTCTGTCAAATCATCGAACGCTCGATCTCTCAGTGAAAAGGAAGTAACGAACGCAAACGCGATTATGTCAACTTCAAATTTAAACAGACATTTGAGGTTACCGAAAATCGAAATGCCAAAATTCGATGGAAATTGGAAAAACTGGCCAACCTTTTATGATCTGTTTAAAACAATGATTCATGAGAACGAATCATTGTCAGATATTGAAAAGTTCCAATATTTGAGTGCTTCGTTAGTGAAGGATGCAGCTGGCCTAATCAAGAATTTACCGCTAACGGGAAGCAATTATGGGATTGCATTCAAGTCTCTGGTCTCAAGGTATCACAATACCCGGGTTTTGTTGACCAATTATTGGCAGGGTATTGTACAGGCCCCCAAAGCAAATAGTGAATCTGCTTCTTCCCTACGAACGTTGTTGTCTGTATTCAGTGAAAATTTGGAAGTGTTGAAGCAGTTTGAACATGACATGTGGGATTTCACTAAATTCAACATGTTGCTGCAAAAGGTGGATATGAGTCTTAAGCAAAAATTTGAGCTTGAGTTTTGCGAATCGGACATTCCCAGTTTTAGTAGTTTATGTAGATTCTTGGAAAAGCAGTGTAAAGCAATGGAGACAACTGCCTTAACTTCCAATTATGTGACTAATAGAAGGCAGCATGTTTCAGCAACCACTGCTAGGCCCGCTTCGTCCTTTGTTACCAGCACAAAGCTTGTATGTGCTTATTGTAAGGAGGAGCACCCCATGCTCAAGTGTGATGGATTTCTATCTTTATCCTCTCATAAACGGTATACGTTCGCAAAAAAGAATAATCTTTGTTTTAACTGTTTATCAAACTCGCATGCCAGCAGGGAGTGCAAGTCATCAAGTTGTCGTGTATGTAATAAACACCATCATACATTATTGCACTTCCCAAAAGCACCGGCATCGGGAGATGAGAGTGACTCAAACAAGCCACCTGTGGAAGAGCCACAAGGTGCAGAGCAATTGCGTGTGTTGGCAAGTGTGGTAAAAAGGGAACAGTCCGTGTTACTGGCAACTATAATGCTATTAGTACGAGATAAAAATGGAAAGGTTAGGAGATGTCGAGCTCTCCTGGATTGTGCGAGTGAGGCTAATTTCATTTCGCAGCAGTGTGTTGAAAAATTGGGGCTCAACACCTCATCTCGTTCAGTGATGGTTCAAGGCTTGAACCAAATGAGCTCGCTTGCTAGCCAAGGCACTCTCAAATGTCGAGTAGAGTCCATTTATGAGCCAACAAAGTTAGAGTTGGACATGATTGTGATTCCGAACATTTGTTCCAAGATCCCTTCTGCTAAAATTGAGCAGTGCCACTGGCAACATATTCAGAACTTAGAGTTGGCAGATTCAGAGTTTGGTATACCAGGGGACATTGAAATTTTGTTGGGTACTGACGTTTATGCTCATGTGGTTAGACCTGGAATAAAGAGAGGGCCTCGAGGTGCACCAGTGGCCATCAATACTGTTTTTGGTTGGGTGCTTATGGGCAGTGTAGAACAGTCAAAGTCTCATTCTGTTGTGAATAGTTTATGCACGTTGGTCGACTTGGATCATACCTTGAAACAGTTTTGGAGCTTGGAACAGGTACCACAAGGTTTAGTTATGTCTCCGGAAGATAAAAAATGTGAGGAAATCTTCAAGAAGACTCAGCACCGAAATAGTGCTGGGAGATATATTTTAAATATGCCCTTTCGTGAGGGTACTCCGTGTTTGGGAGAATCTTTCAGTGTTGCATTGAGGCGGTTTTACTCCCTGGAAGCACGTCTTAGTAGGGATCCAGCGTTGCACAAGTCCTATTCGGAGTTTATCAGGGATTATTATGAGTCTGGCCATATGTCTCTGGTATCAGATGTAGCTGTGGAACCATCTGATGCATACTATATTCCCCATCATTGTGTGTTGCGTCCTCACAGCCTTTCGACCAAACTGCGGGTGGTATTTGATGCTAGTTCCAAAAGTACGAATGGTGTATCTCTGAACGATACGTTGTTAGTGGGAGCGAAGTTGCAGACAGATATTGCCACTGTGTTGTTAAAATTTCGCTCAAACAAAATTGCATTTACTGCTGACATTCGGCAAATGTATCGACAAATTTTGGTTGTAGATAATCATAGGGATTATCAAAGAATTCTCTGGAGGTTCTCAAAGGGGGAACCTGTACAGAAATATCGCCTTAATACTGTCACATATGGGGTCTCCTCAAGCCCACACATGGCAATCCGAACAATGATGCAGCTTTGTGATGATGAGGAATCATCTTTTCCATTGGCAGCAAAGCTAGTTCGGTCCGATCTCTATGTGGATGATGTAGTCAGTGGAGTCGACTCATTGTCAGAGGCTTTTGAGTTGCAACGGCAATTGATTGGGTTGTTTGCTAAGGGGGGTTTTGAATTGAAGAAGTGGGCCAGCAATAATTCGAAACTGTTGTCCACAGTATCAGCTGATAGTCAGCAACCTCGATCGTTAGATTTAAATGATCCATCAGTGTTGAAAATTTTAGGATTGCAGTGGTGTCCCATAGGTGATACATTCTCTTTTAATGTTGAACCTATTGATCGTCCGTGCACAAAACGAAATCTTCTTTCGGAATTGGCAAGAATTTATGACCCCCTGGGTTTTTTGTCTCCTGTTACCCTGTTGGCAAAATATCTTATGCAGTGCTTGTGGGAGCAAAAAGTGGGATGGGATGATAAGCCCTCAAAGGATATTGTTGGTCAGTGGTCTCAGTATAAATCACAACTCAGTGCGCTAGCAGGTTTATCAATTCCCAGAGGCGTAAAACACGATAATATCATCAGTACAGAACTCCATGGGTTCTGTGATGCATCGGAGCGAGGGTATGCTGCAGTTGTTTACTTAAGACAAGTATCAGAGGAGGGTCAAGTTTGGATCAATTTTCTGTGTGCCAAGTCCAAGGTATCACCGTTAAAAAGAATATCGATTCCACGTCTCGAATTGTGTGGGTGTTTATTGTTGGCAAAGCTTCTGGAATTTGTGTGTCGGGTGTATGAAGGTCGTTTTGAGTTTAACTCTATGTATGCTTGGTCAGACTCTATGGTGGCACTTGCCTGGATAAAATCATCTTCCAATAGGTGGAAGACCTTTATTGGGAATCGAGTAGCAAGCATACAAGAGACGATTCCTCCAGAGTCATGGCATCACGTAAGTGGACAAGAAAACCCAGCTGATTGTGCATCGAGAGGCATGTTACCTTCTGGGTTTTGTGAGCATCCACTATGGTGGGCGGGACCCGCCTGGCTAAAATTGGCAAGAGAAAATTGGCCCAAGTCGTTGCGTTTTGAGCCGCCAGAAGAGTGCCTGGCGGAGCAACGAACTCTCCCCGTACTAGTTACTTTGGCAAATGAGGAGTGGCTCAGTAAACTTTTGAATCGCTTTTCGCATCTACGGAAAATTCAGGGTGTTGTTGTATATTGTCAGCGGTTTGTGCGAAATTGTAGGGTGTCTCCATCTGACCGAACTACTGCATCTCTGACAGCCACCGAATTACAGGAGGCGCTTCATATGCTTATCAAATGTGCTCAAGGTGAAGTATTTCAAAGGGAAATAGCATCCTTGGTTAAAGGTGAGAGGTGTGCGAGGGCAATAAATAAGTTAGCCCCCTTTCTGGATACAGAGGGTATCCTCAGGGTGGGCGGTCGCCTTCGTCAAGCTGATGTTCCAGTTGAAGTGAAACACCCTATATTGTTGCCCCGCTCACATCGTCTCACCGAGTTAATCATTGCACACACACACCATGTCAATCTTCATCCTGGTCCTCGCACATTGCTTCATTTGCTTTCGCAACAGTTTTGGATTTTGTCCCCTCGGAGAGCTATTCATCATGTTTTGTCAAGGTGCTATCGTTGCTTTCGAGTGAATCCTACTCTCATGGCACCGATGATGTCTGATTTGCCAGTTGCCAGGGTTTCTCAGTTGAAGCCGTTTTCACACAGCGGAGTTGATTTTGCAGGTCCAGTTTTTGTGACACAGGGCAGATATCGAGGTGTCCGAAAGGTGAAAGCATATATTTGTTTGTTTGTGTGCATGGCAACGAAGGCCCTCCATTTGGAAGTAGTGTCTGATCTTTCAGCTGAAGCCTTCTTGGCAGCTCTTCGGAGGTTTGTGGCTCGCAGAGGAAGATGTGACAATTTGTATAGCGATAGAGGTACCAACTTCGTCGGCTCAAATAAGCAGCTCTTAAACTATGCAAAGGGGGCAGCAGATGCTTGTACCATTAAGTGGCATTTCAACCCCCCATCAGCTCCGCATTTTGGAGGTCTGTGGGAGGCAGGAGTGCGCTCAGTCAAGACTCATTTGCGAAGGGTGATCGGTTTGCAGATTCTGACCTTTGAGGAAATGTCCACGTTGCTTGCTCAAGTGGAATCAGTTTTGAATTCTCGACCATTGTGTAGTGCGAGTACTGATCCAAATGATCTGTTAGCCCTATCCCCAGGACATTTTCTTACAATGGAACCGTTAGGTGCTCCTCCTGATGCTGATTTGACTTTGTTAAGTATGAATCGCTTGTCACGCTGGCAGCTGGTGCAAAGGATCCACCAGGACTTTTGGCGCCGCTGGAAGAACGAATACCCTGCATACACTGCAGCAGCGTGTAAGTGGGATACTGTGCAAACGTCCCCCCCGATCGGAGCTTTAGTTGTGATTAAAGATGAGACTTCGTCACCTCTTGTTTGGAAGCTCGGGACGCATTATGCAACTATACCCAGGCCGTGATGGTATAGCTCGGGTAGCTCAAGTTCGCACTAGTAGTGGCACTTTTGATAGGCCTCTGACGAAGTTATGTCTGTTGCCATCCGCAGTAATACGTCCGCCTTGAATTTTTTTGTACAGTTAATTATAAATCCAATAGCTTCAGTTTTTTGTTTTTTGTGCTTATTGTAAATTTTTGTTTCGTTTGTTTATTTGAGAAACAATATAATTGTTGAAAATAAATCCTTATTTTGGTGGGCGGAATGTTCATGCTCGTTGTTCTGTCACTTTTAAATTCAAATGTCGCGCGCTACACTGACATAGAGTAAGTGTTACTAATGGTTTCCGCCAGAAGACCAGAGGGGGGGAAGAGAATGAGAGAAGGGAGAGAAGCTTGCTTCCCTCTGCCACTTGTTTTTGAGTCCTTGAAGAGGCAAGAGGTCTCGAGAAAGCGAATTGCTTTCAACCCTTGAAGAGGACACAGTCTCGAAATATCCATTTTGTTTGTAAGTCCGTTGGGAGACACGAGGTCCCTAGAGGTGTTGTGTGTGAATACAGAAAACGAAGCTTATGTTCCCTGCATTATTGGAGAAATAAAGGTAGGTAACTTTGCTTATTGTCAGTGCCCTATTTGTTCTGTTTTTTTGTTATTCATTATAAAATAAATACACGTGGTATTTACAGGTAGTAATAGTAGTAGCAATAACAATCGGATAAGTAGGAACATCAAAGCAAATGATGAAATGAATCACCTTAACGTAAGAAATACAATAGACAGAAGCCTTATTGCACTTGAACTCGACCGAGGAAAGCGTAATCAGCCATTAAACGATGACGATGGAAGGTTACAACGAGCAAATGACATAGGAGAAATCTTCACCCACAATAAATGTAAACGGGATCAAGTTTCCTTAAACACATATGAATATCGTCGAAATAAAAATGTGAGTGATACGAGGACGATACAAAAAGGTATAACGGATCAAATTCAAAATAAAGCGAATAGGATATTAAATAATTCTTACTATCACCAGAATTATAATAATAATTATACGGGGAGTGTACAAAAAAATATTACAAATCAAATTAGGATAAATCACTTAAATAACCAGGAGAAAGAAATTTTAATTGATTTATGTACAGAATTTCAAGATATTTTTGCAAAAGAAAATGAACCACTGACGCATACAAACGTCATTAAACACAAAATTAGACTAAAAGACGATATACCAATAAACGCCAAACTATATAGATACCCATATATTCACAAACCAGAGGTAGACAAACAAATTAACGAAATGCTAAATCAAAGGATAATTAGGAACAGTCATAGCGCTTATAATAGTCCAATATGGGTGATCCCAAAAAAAGCAGATGCCAGCGGCAAACAAAAATGGCGGATCGTTGTGGATTACCGCAAGTTAAATGAGAAGACTATACCCGATAGACACCCTATACCAAAAATCGAAGAGATACTGGATAAACTCGGGCGTGCACAATATTTTTCGACCATAGATTTAATTTCGGGCTACCACCAGATTGAAATGGACCCAAATGACATTGAAAAAACGGCGTTTAGCACTGATACAGGCCATTATGAGTACCTCAGAATGCCGTTCGGGCTTTCAGGGGCGCCTGCTACATTTACCCGACTGATGCAACACGTTTTAAACGGTTTAATAGGAAAAACATGCTTAGTATACATGGATGACGTGATAGTGTTCTCGACATCATTACAAGAACATATCGAAAAATTAAGATTAGTATTCGAACGATTTAGACAAAGTAATCTGAAAATACAGCTAGACAAAAGCGACTTTCTGCAAAATGAAGCGGAATTCCTCGGGCATATAGTGACGCCAGAAGGCATCAAGCCTAATCCAAAGAAACTAGACGCCATAAGAAAATTCCCAATACCCAAGACACCAAAAGAAATTAAATCCTTCCTAGGACTTATAGGCTACTACAGGAAATTTATAGAAAACTTTGCGCATGTCACAAAACCACTAACTAAATGTTTAAAGAAAAACGTAACAATCGACATTAACGACGGAGAATACATAAATGCGTTTAATACATGTAAAGACATATTGATGAATTCACCAGTATTAATACCTCCAGATTTTTCAAAGGAGTTCATTTTAACAACAGATGCATCAAACGTGGCAATCGCAGGGATTTTAAGCCAAGGAGATCCGAAATTAGACCAACCAATAGCTTACGCAAGCCGAACGTTAAATGAAACAGAATCTAGATACAGCACAATAGAAAAGGAACTACTGGCCATCGTATGGGCCACAAACTACTTTAGACCCTATCTATACAGCAGGAAATTCACAATATATACAGACCATAAACCATTAAAAGGCTATTTTCCCTGAAACAACCCAACTCAAAATTATTAAGGTGGAGACTCAAACTAGAAGAGTACGATTTCAAAATAGAAATAATGCAGCGGACGCACTTTCGAGAGTAGAGATAAACCCCTTAGACGTAGATAACCAATCAATGATAAACAATGTAGACGAAAATGACGACGTTATAACCATAAGCGACGGAGAAACAAGAAATTCCAACGCAGATTCTTATTCCGCGCCGGGTATGCCAATCTTAGAAGAAGAAATAATCAACAGTAAAACAAACCAGATATTCTTTAAAAATGCTGATACCCCGGAGATTTTATCACTCAGAAAGGACAAAAGGAATTTTATTCACGCCACATTCAATTTAAACGAGCCAAATCAAATAAAACAATTTATCAAAGAATATTGCCTACCACAGAGAAAATATTACTGTCTATTTGTAAATGAACGAGATTATGAAATGGTAAGTTCGGCAATTAATCAAAAATTTAATAACGTAGACTCACCTAAATTTTATAGATGTTTAGAAACTAGAGAAGAAATAAATAGCGAAGAAGAACTCCAAGAGAAAATAGTTCTATTTCACGAGGGAAAAAGTAATCATCGAGGCGCTGATGAGACCTATTTACGAATGAAACGCAAATACTATTTTCCGAAATTAAAGCGAAAAATAGAAGAGTTTATAAAAAGTTGCGAGTTATGTAAAACATGTAAATACAACAGAAATCCGGCGCAAATTTCACTAGAACACACACCCACACCATCTAGGCCTTTAGAAATCTTACACCTAGACACTTTCCAAATTGAAACGTCTCAATTTCTAACAGTATTCGGCCCCTTTAGTAAATTCGGGCAAGCATTTCCGATAAAAAGTAAAAATGCAACAGAAATCTCCAAGAACTTAATTAAATACTTTTCCCAATAGGGAAGCTGTAAAACAATAATTTCGGACGCAGGGACTGAATTCTCAAATATATTAATAAAAGAGCTATTAAAAGCTTACCAAATTGAATTACATGTGACAACACCGCAAAATCCGATGTCAAACGGACCGATAGAAAGATTTCACAGTACAATAATTGAGCACTATAGATTATTTAAAACAAAATTTAAAGAAATGAAACCAATTGACTTAATGCCTTATTGTATTTTCGCATATAACTCCTCCATACACTCGCAAACCTTAAAACCACCTTTTGAGCTAATATTCGGATATACACCTGAATTATTTAATTATGACCCAGAAGTAATTATCACCCAAGAATATAACACGAAACATAAAGACTTAATGAAAATTATATACGAAGTCATTCAAGACCGAATCGAAAACTCAAAATACAAAACGTTACAACGGACGAATAAAAATACTAACCAACCTTTTAAAGAAGGAGACATAGTATACAAAAAGATCCCTCCAGGATTTCACAAAAAACACAAAAACCCTTTTACTGGACCTTATTCAATAATTTCCCTGATTGAACATAATAAAGCCATAATACTAAATCACAGAACTGACGAACAGACAATCACCCATTTACGCAATCTTCGCCTTGCAGGTTCATTCTCTTCACCAGAGTAAAACCACAATTAGAAGACCTAACAGACAATCCAGGCATACTGCCACGCAAACTGGGACAAGCCTTTTCAGAAAACGATAAATGGAGAATGATTCATATACATGACCTAAGACAACTATACAACGACTTTAACAGACTAAAAACTTACTTTGACAACATAATAAGCGTAATGAATGCAGAATACAAGTTAGAATACAAAAATTTTATTTTAACAATCAATTTCACCATCAGCAATATTGATGACACATTTTATCGAATATTTCCAAGAACGATTAGGAACAAAAGAGGTATAATAAACGGACTAGGATTGATATTCAAATCAATAACTGGGAACTTAGATGCGGATGACGGCGACAGAATATATAAAGCTCTTGAAATTTTGAGGAAAGATCAAAATCAAGTACATCAACTTTTTAGTTCACAGACATCCCTAATGATAGATGCTATAACAGAGTTCAATAAAACAATAGACAACCTGAACCATAACCAAGAAGCCATAGTAGCGAGAATAAACAATTTGGAATATACAATAGATAGTCTAAAAAGCGACCAACTAACAAATTTTCATAGAGTAAAACATTTGGAATTACTCACTCAAATCAGTTATTTGTTAAATAATGTACTAAACATGATATTAACAACAGAAAATGCAATTACTTTTTCAAAATTGAACACGTATCATACGTCAATACTGAAACCGAAATTTATATCAAAAGAATTAGAAAATATTGAAAACCATATCTCAAAATCAAGATTAATAACAAAATCCGACATTTCACTTTATGAAAAAATATTTAACATAAAAACCGTTCAAATTGATTTTAAAATTATATTCCAAATAGATATACCCTTAGTAGACAAATCAGATTATATTTATTATCAATTGTATGCATTACCAGTCCCTAAAAATCCGTATACCTTCAGAATGATTGTCCCTAGAACCAAGTACCTAATCCTTAGCAGCAAACACTACGCTTACAGAAACGAAAAGTGTAGGAATCTAAAAGACCAGACATACATTTGTGAAAATGACAACCCGACAGCACTTAACGAAAACAACCCATGCGAAATTAAACTGATCAACTTCCAGAAACTGATAAACAATTGCAAGCAAGAACTTGTCAAAATAACAAAAACAACAGTCTCTAAATATGGCAATACCCAATACATAATAGTGGCACCTGAAGAAACGAAAATCAAACTTAGCTGCGAAGAAAATGAAGAAACCAAAATAATCAGCGGAACAAAACTGGCGACTCTGAAACCCAAATGCCAACTTATCATCAATAACGAAAGATTTAGTTCAGTACAAATGGCATCGGAAACACAACAATCATTCAATCTCCCAAACATCGAATTGGTAACAAATAAAGCACCCATATTCCCAGACAAATTACCAGAACTAAAATTAGAAAATGTCCAACTGCACGACTTGAACAATATCAAATCCCAGTTGCAATCCATCAATGGCAAAATTCCAGGAACCATCTATTTGCCCATATACCACCCTAGTGTATGGACAATTATACTATGCATTGTGATAATAATAACAATAATCACAATAACTTCAAGATACTTCTGGCAGAAATCAAAAACGAAAACTGCTGACTCCAAACCAATTACTGGATTCCCGATGACTATTCGGAACGAACCATAGGCTTCGTTCTCTAAAGGATGGAGGAGATAACAATAGCCAACTCATACAATGTATATAAGAAGTACAGATCCCGATTCAACACCCAAGGTCGCTGACGAATGGGTTAATTAAAAGCAGCGCAATTAGAAGAATAGACTATTCATAGATGGGTAAACAACTAGACCTTCAAATCAGCAACCAGCCACCTGCTAGGATCACCTTCAAGAATGCAACTTAGGTGGAAACCGCCTCTCGGTCCACGCCCCACCAGAGACTATATGTGGAAGTTACCAGACCACGGACGACATTCCTACATTGTTATTGCTTGAGTCTCTTTTAACTTGCCATAATTTATATTTATCATTTTTTATTATTATTCATAAGTATTTTATGTAACTATAATCAATAAATTCTGTGTGTTAACAAGAAAGTTAACTCGCGATAAACTCAATAAATAGCCCAAACTTAGAACCACTGAAAAACCAACTAGCAACGGAAATAAACCGAATTATTGATAAGACTAAATCAAAAAACCATACACATGAAA
>OZ023269.1:56642078-56739578 GCA_964006375.1 Tillus elongatus
TTTATCTTCTAACTGTTGTATGTATATTTCTGCCATGATGCTTGACAGTGGAGATCCCATTGGTAGTCCGTCTTCTTGGATGTAGTATTCTCCGTTGAACTCAAAGTAATTTTGTTTTAATATGATGTTTAATATTTCGCTGATTTGTTGTTTTTTGTTGCTATTTTGCATTTTATTTTTGATTATATTTGTAGTTTCGTTAATTGGTATATTGGTGTACATATTTGTTATGTCAAATGAGGCAAGTCTTGTGTTTTTGTTTATGTTTTCTAGTTTATGCACTAGTTCTATGGAGTTTTTTATGTTAAATTTGTTTTCTAGGTGTATTTCTTGTTTTAGTACTTGGTCCATTTCTTTTGCTATTTTGTATGAAGGTGCATGTTTGAGGTTGATGAGTGGTCTTATTGGGTATCCCGCTTTGTGTATTTTCATTATTCCTGTCATTAGTGGTGCTTTAGGGTTGTTGTTATAATAATATGTTGTTTTTTGATTGAATATTGTCTTGTGTTTTTTGATGATGTTTAATATTTGGTTTTGGAATTTTTTCGTTGGGTTTTCGTTCAGTTTTTTGCATTTGTTTGTTGAGATGAAAGTGTTTGTTTTTTCTATATAGTCCTGTGTTTTTATTGCTATTAGTGCGTCGCTTTTATCTGGTTTTGCTATTGTTATGTTGTTATATGTGACTTTGTTTCTTATTTGTTTGATCATTTTTTCATGTGTATGGTTTTTTGATTTAGTCTTATCAATAATTCGGTTTATTTCCGTTGCTAGTTGGTTTTTCAGTGGTTCTAAGTTTGGGCTATTTATTGAGTTTATCGCGAGTTAACTTTCTTGTTAACACACAGAATTTATTGATTATAGTTACATAAAATACTTATGAATAATAATAAAAAATGATAAATATAAATTATGGCAAGTTAAAAGAGACTCAAGCAATAACAATGTAGGAATGTCGTCCGTGGTCTGGTAACTTCCACATATAGTCTCTGGTGGGGCGTGGACCGAGAGGCGGTTTCCACCTAAGTTGCATTCTTGAAGGTGATCCTAGCAGGTGGCTGGTTGCTGATTTGAAGGTCTAGTTGTTTACCCATCTATGAATAGTCTATTCTTCTAATTGCGCTGCTTTTAATTAACCCATTCGTCAGCGACCTTGGGTGTTGAATCGGGATCTGTACTTCTTATATACATTGTATGAGTTGGCTATTGTTATCTCCTCCATCCTTTAGAGAACGAAGCCTATGGTTCGTTCCGAATAGTCATCGGGAATCCAGTAATTGGTTTGGAGTCAGCAGTTTTCGTTTTTGATTTCTGCCAGAATATATAAATTGAAACTGACTCCGGATATGTGTTCTAGAGGGCCTAATTAGCGCTCATTTAAAGATTTTTTTTTTAAATTCAAAAGTCGGGATCCCCTCAATAGTGAATTTTTTTTAAAGAAAATTCACTAAAAACTGCAGTTTCAATGTCTGAAATTATTCCAATTTTTCCGAGTCTAAAATTCAAGTACCTTTCGTAACTCTGTTGTGAGGCAGTGACCCACATAATCGTTTAAAGCCTTGGCATTAATTTTTTGCATATAGGCACTAGCATTAAAAAACACGTAGTGCTGTTGACTTGTCTTTATAAACGGGTGAGTGCGGTAAATAAAACATATTGATTGCTTCAGTTCAGGGTCACTATAGTTTTTCAGCATACCCCTTGTTTATGTATTGCCAGATATGGCCTCGTCATATTCCTGGAACTTTCTATTCTTTAAAAGTTTTTGGTTAATGTCTACCGAATTCGGAGCGTCAATATAGGCTTATTGGTGCTTAGGAAATGTGTGAATAAATTCTTGACCGGGAACATTATTTTCATCCTTTAAACTGATTAACCGATCACTTCAAGTTTGCAGAATTTGGATATGTTTACATCAATTATTAAATCTTCCTTGGCTTGTAAATTTAACACAGTTGTATCTCTTATCACGGCATATTGTTTATGTTATCCTCTGACTTACCTTTTATAACCATAATCTTTCACTTAAACATTATTAAAAGAATGTATGTGTATGTTATTAACACGTTTTGGTGAATTTTCTTAAAAACAATTAGCTAATGAGGAGATCCCGACTTTTTGAATTTTGAAAAAAAATTCTTCAAATGAGCGTTAATTAGGCCCCATAGAACACATATCCGGGGTCAGTTTCGATTTATATATATATATATATATATATATATATATATATATATATATATATATATATATATATATATATATATATATATATATATATATATATATATATATATATATATATATATATATATATATATATATATATATATATATATGTATATATGTATATATGTATGTATCACGCCGATAACTCAAAAAATAATGGGCCGATTTTTATTAAATTTGGTGAATACTTTGCTTTTGCAAGTGGCTTGGATAAGTTCGTCAGCCAGGAAAATCTGCCTATGTTTTCCCGGAAATTTTTCTGTTTTCTTTTGAAAAAAAATTATATCTCCGGAAATAACAAAGTAAGGGCAACCAAATTTGGTACACACTATAGGTAAATTACCTATCAAAATTCAGCTCTGTAGGTCAACATATAAAAAAAGTTATAGGCATTTAAAGAAAAATAAATTAGGGTTTCCCTAAAAACGTCAAAGTTGCGATTTAAAACGTCAAAATTGGCAACATTTAGGCAAAGAACTTGAATCTAATACGGGGTATCGAAAGAAAATGTCTCACGAAGAATGTTTTACAAACCCTGAAGTCTTAGTTTCAGCCGTCATTGTCCTTCATTTTACTAAAACGTTTCCAGAAAATTCATTTCAAATAGACCCTTTCTCTAATGCTTGGTCGTAGTCTTAGCTATAGAGTTTATCGTTTAATGGTATATAATTTTTGTCAACCAAATTTGGTACACACTATAGGTAAATTACCTATCAAAATTCAGCTCTGTAGGTCAACATATAAAAAAAGTTATAGGCATTTAAAGAAAAATAAATTAGGGTTTCCCTAAAAACGTCAAAGTTGCGATTTAAAACGTCAAAATTGGCAACATTTAGGCAAAGAACTTGAATCTAATACGGGGTATCGAAAGAAAATGTCTCACGAAGAATGTTTTACAAACCCTGAAGTCTTAGTTTCAGCCGTCATTGTCCTTCATTTTACTAAAACGTTTCCAGAAAATTCATTTCAAATAGACCCTTTCTCTAATGCTTGGTCGTAGTCTTAGCTATAGAGTTTATCGTTTAATGGTATATAATTTTTGTCGAATTTTCGTAAAAAATCAATAAACCTCTAAACCTCAATATATCCGTTATCATTCAGCTATTAACCTATAAGGTTGACCAAGAAACAGTTTTTTCGGGAACACTTTAAGTTTACTTTCGGAAATTTTTGTTGGTTTTCAAACAATAAAGTTATTTTGATGAAACATGGCACATTGTTTCTAGTATATTGGTTATACTGGTAACCAAATTTCATGCCTGCTTTGCTATTAAAAACATTTTTATGAAAATCCACTACCATAACGCACTTTCTGCGTCCAGGCTTGATTGTGAATTTTCATAAAAATGTTTTTAATGGCAAATATGTATTTTTTAATGAAAGCAGGCATCAAATTTGGCTTAATATTTTTTAAACAAAATTTTGCTGAAAGAACACAAAATTCAAATTATATACCTAATCTGTAATTAAAACAGAAAATGAAATTGACAATCCATAAAAACCTTCCTTTCGACGAATTTCTACTAAAAACTGTTCCATCAAGTGAATAATTTTTCACACAAATATTTTCAACAAATTAGAATAAACAAAATAAAAAATTCGCTATTAAAAGAACATTTTGTACGAGAAAATTCGCTAATAAAAATAAATTACATAAATTGAAAAAAAATGGTCCGATTTTCCCGGCCAAAGAACCGTTTCACGTTATTTAGCCACCTACCAAAATATAATTTTCCACAAAAACTTTTTCTACGTCACAACAATAATTTCGTGAAAATTTGCAAACAATTTTTCAAGAAAATCGGTAAACATTTTTTTAGATAACTTATTAAACATTTATCATTAGTTACCAAAATTTCACAACAGCATCCTAAATTGATTTCTACGAAGCACAAAACATTTCTGCGAAAACTGGCTAAATATCTTTTACACAAAATTTTGCTAAAAGAATACATAAAATTCAAATTATATACCCAATCTGTAATTAAAATTGAAAATAAAATAATTTGTTTGCACGAAAATCCATTAAAACCTCATTTCCGACGAACTTCGTTTAAAAAATGTTCCCTCAATTGAATAATTTTTCATACAAAAATTCGCAACAAATGTTTCTGCAAAGGAAATTCATGAAATTCCTTTATGAAAAAATCGCTTTTAAAAGAACATTTTGTACAAGAAAGTTCGCTGTGGCTTCACAGAGGAAATTCTTTTGCGTGTGGATGCTGTAAAAATTGAATCCGGTTGTAGAAAAAAAAAACCTCTTCTGATGTCACAAATCTCTACGACTATGTTAACTGTGGACGGTTTTACCAACTAAGGGCAACAACAGCTGCTATTGAACTTGAATTAAAAGTCTTAAAGTGCTTATCTTTCGTTTTCAACAAAAAGTCGCTAAAAAATATTGGAATTACACAATCTGATCAGCTGGCGTAAAAAAATTAATCAAAGACGAAAAAAGTAAAAAAAAAGTAAATTCACCAACTAGGATTAGAACTCGTCATGTGGGAGTCGATTACACGATTTACAGGGACCTAGCCCACTGAGATACACACTACATGCATTTACTAGCAGGTATATCCCATTGTTCAATGGTTTTAACAATTTACACAAAACCATTTTGATTTACAATGGATTTTTGCTCATATTTGAACGAAATCAAAGAAAATAACGACTTAGACACATATCCAGGAGCTTGTTAGTCATTTCTTGTAGTATTTTTTACTCACATTCTGATCAATCAATTTTGAAGTTTTAACTTTCTTGGATCAAATTTATTTAATTAAAAATTGATTTACCTCTAACTTTTTTGTCTTTTAATATAAAGGTCTGAATTCTGGTACATAGGATACTATTTATGACAAAAACCAGTGTATCAAATTTGGTTGCCTTTACTTTGTTATTTCCAGAGATATATATATATATATATATATATATATATATATATATATATATATATATATATATATATATATATATATATATATATATATATATATATATATATATATATTAAAAAAACACAAAATTTTCCGGGAAAACCTGAGCTGATTTTCCTGACTAACGAACTTATCCAAGCAACTTGCAAAAGGAAGGTATCTGACCCTGGATATGGGTTTTAGGGGGCCTAGTTCGCGGTCACTTGAAGAAATGTTTTCAAAAGTCGGGATCTCCTCATTAGTGAATTTTTTTAAAGAAAATTCACTAAAAACGGTAAAAAGCATCAAATATGAATTTAAAGTCGGGATCTCCTCATTAGTGATTTTTTTTTAAAGAAAATTCACTAAAAACGGTAAAAAAAACATCCAATATAAATTTAAAACTTTTAAATATATGAGTATCAAAATTGTTTACAGCCGACAGCGATATAATACCAAAACTTCTACTGAAATATATACGAGTCCACAAAAAAAGATTTGAAATGTGTAGTATAAAATTAAGTCAGTTACTGAACTTGATGCTTAGAGGAAGTAAACTGTTTCTTTACTAATTTACTAGTACACATTGTTAACAGTTTTCTTATTAATTTGGCGCCAACTTGATATATCCTTGATATTTGTGTATATAACGGCCAACAAACAGTTCACTAAGTGAAGATTGGAACCTGTGATGGGCACTGATAAGTACACTTAGAGAACCCAAATCACCACAACACATCTTTTTAAAGACCTGGCTATCGTTTCACTAACAAAGTTAGCGTCATCAGAGGATGAAAAATTCTAACTACTTTACTACTAACATCACCTGTTATACTGAATCTTAGGTAAAGAACGATACCGAACGGGAGACTAAATCGAAGGCAAATTCTTCAGCGTATTGTATTTTAATTGCCGGACGAGGTTTATGAACTTCCTTTATCATTTTACCTGACAGGTTTCGGAATGTTTATCTGCATCATTATTGCCCTAGAAATATAAATACTACCTACGCATCTAGCTCCGCTGACCGTCTAAGAGTTTCAAACTTTCTTCATCAATGTGGTGGTTATCATCACAAATATGTTGTGCCACGCATGACTTGTCCACACTATCGTATCTCAGCTGTTCGAGATGTTCACGAAATCTAGTCTCAATGGTTATTTTAGTCTGCCCCACGTATCTAAGGTTACAATCTTTACAACTTATCTCATAAATACCCGACATTTCAGTGGCTATATCTTTATCTTTCGTATTACCTAACAAATTTCTTAAATTATTTTTTGTCGAGAAAGTTAGCTTAAAATGCACTCGAGACCTATTTTGATACGCAGTTCAAAAGGTAGGCAAACAATTTTTTTCTCTATTTTATCTTTTCCGAATGTTGTGCATTACGATAACATTTTCTTTGTTCTGTGTCTATTAATTAATTTTTCCACTAAGCAATTCGATATATAACGGATAGCCGGATTGATTAATGTGTATTTTAAAGATTGTAATCTTAGATACGTTGGGCAGACTAAGAGAACCACTGAGACTAGATTTCCTGGACATCTGGCACAGCTGAGATACGGCAGTGTGGACAGGTCATGCGTGGTAAAACATATTTGGAATAATAACCACCATATTGATAAAGAAAATGTGAAACTTATCAAAAATGTTAGACGGCCAGTGGAGCTGGATGTGTACAAAAGTATTTATATTTCTAGCAATAAAAAATAAAAGTTCCTTAAACCGAGCCCCGCCACTGGTTTGCAGTCCTTGTTTGCGCTCTATCTTTGATGAAGATAAACATTCAGAAACCTGTCAGGTAAAGTGATAAAGTTTCAAAAACCTCGTCCAGCACTTAAAATACAATACACTGAATAATTTGCCTGCGATTTAGTCTCCCTCTCGGTATCGTGCTTTACCTATAAGATTCAGTATAAGAGGTGATCTTAGTGGTAAAGTTGTTAAAAAATTTCATCCTCTGATGACGCTAACTTTGTTAGTGAAACGATCGTCAGGTTTTTAAAAAGATGTGTTATGGTGGTTTGGTTTCTCCAAGTGTACTTATCAAGAAACTGTTATTATTTTACAGGCTGTTTACCTGTTTTAAATTATTGTTTAAAATATGTTTTGTTTTATCCTCCCACGCTGTTGCAATAACCAAGCCATTAGTTTTACATAGGTACATTAGTCTATTCCCAAATATTTTTAGGTTCAAACTAGTTATTTGTGCCATATTCTCAATAACTTCATTTTAGTATGGAACAGTTTCACCAAGTAAAGGCAACAACAATTAATAAAGCTTAGAATACATGTTTTAATTAATTTTTATTATTTAAATGATAACCAATTTGACTGTTGAGTAAAATATTCTAAATACTCTTTTCGTTATTTAGAAAAATAATAATACAAAATAATAAGTCGGGTCAGCACTGGACTTAGCAGGGTCAAAATATAACCAGCATAACCAAATAGACGATAAATGTACTTAGGTACATAGAAATTTGTTTAGTAAATGTATACGGAGGCTTGATATTTTTAAACTCGTTTACTAGAACAACTGAGTGGTTTACTAAACATATTTACCAGATAATTAATAGTTAGTGCCCTACAAAAAGATTTTACTATACTACCCCAAAGTACATAAACATGAAACGAAATGCTTTTCCAGAAAGAAGCAGCTCTTCAGAGTTGCTTGGTTAAAGTGACACTCCAAATGTTTTAGTTACTGCATAAATTGTATGGGCAAGTAAGTATTTAATAAATGCACAAAGGCTGCGGTGCTATCGGGGCGGCAATGACGCGGACGAGCCCTAAGGGAAAAAGTATCTAATAAAAATAGTTTTATTGTTTTAATACGATATAAGCATTTCAACAGCATTGAAATTCCTTTCAAAATAATAACGAACATGATATTAAAGTGTTATTTGGTTCCTAATCTCAATAAAAGTAAAGTATTTTACAATGAAATTCGATACTTGCCAATATGATACCCTGTCCAAAAAATTACAAGTTTGAAATTTCAAAATACTTCCTGCTTTTCGCACATTATGTCATTAAATATTTTATTTCTCTCATTTTATTCTAAAAAACGATAAAGATTAAGTTTGCGAAAATGTACCACATGTTTAGTATTTAGTACCAAGATCAGAGTTCCATTTGCGATGCTGATTGCTAAATAGGTACCTGTTCACATTTAGAACAATGCTATTAGAAAAAAAACACCTTCTTAATGGTTACCAATTTGAAATGAATGAATTAAGCACATGTGTTTGAGGTAGGTACAGTCAACGTTCTTAGTTCCAAACGTGTTCTATGTATATGGCATTTGAATAATCTAAAATGAAGATACATTAATTTTTCAAATAATTTCAATTAGTTGAAAAAGAAATAATAGAAAGTATTTTAGAGACTTAGCAAATAGTTACTAAGTACGCATTTTACACTTTTGAAGCCAATATTCTAACCCTTTTTGGTTTCAGATTTTGTGAATTGATAACTGTAGAAAGAAACCTTTGTAGTTGACATTTAAGATGTATGTGTCTAACACAAAACAAGTTATATATGACTTTATTTAATTTTATTACCAAAAATGAACTAACAAAACACATCTTGAAGGAGTTGCAGTTCCTTTTTTATTAAAATAGTAATAACGACCATGATATTAAAGTGTTATTAATTACTATAGGACATACGTGTACAGTCACGTGGCAAAGATTCTATTAGAAATTGTGAAAAGTGGAATAAGAAGTAAAATTAAGAGCTACCCTAATAAAGATTAGTTCGGATTTAGACCAAAACAATGAGCTGGAGAAACGATGCCTAAATCATAGAGAAACTGATACCTATATGTGTTCATTGCCTTTGGAGATTTGTAAAAACCTTTCAATAATGTGTATTAGAAAATATTATTCCAGCGGAAATTCACTTTTAGTTTAGAATTTTTCTTCCTCTGAAGATGTTGACATTGTCAACGAAACGATCGTAAGGTCTCTGAAATAAGTGTTGTGGTGACTTAGGTTTCTCCAAGTGTACTTATTAGCGGAAATCAAAATAAATGTACTACAGTTCTATGCAATACGCAAAAAAATGCAAATAATGTTCAATGTTCTAGATCGTGCGCTAAAAAGGATTAAACTAAAACTGAAATGATAAAAATCAAATTAGTACAAATAGGAATGGAGAGAAGTGCAACAATGCATTTAAAACTAAACGACAAACAAATAGAAATGTTTATGTACCTCGAGGGTGTTTTAGCCGATGATGGTAAATGTGACTACTCAGAAAATGGCAGTGGCAAAGCAACTATTCAATAGCTATTTAACTTAAACCTAAAGAAAATGTTTATAGCGTCTAAAGTTTCATTGTTCTGATGTATGGAGCAGAAAGTTGGAAACTTTACACCAATTGGTAAAGTGTAAAAACTATAGTGAAATTAAAAGAGCTACGGAAAACAAATAGTCATAGTAGCAATGAACAAGGGACATCGCATTTAGACCATAATGGTAAAGATTGCATTACATAGTAATAATATGAGCATATATACATATATACTGCCGCTTCGGAAAGCTAAAATGTTTTGGAAATAACTGCCAAGCACCCTTTGTTCACGTCGAAAAACTAAGAATTATTGGGTTCAATCAAAAGTCAATTGCATGTTGAGACTTTTATGGCATTTGTTTTAATAGCATTTTAACTGTCATAACTTTTGTGACTGCTGTATTTACTACATTGTAAAATTAAAATATGATATGTGCACCGATTATTCACTATTAACCCTTTTAGATAACTAGAAATATTAATCAAAAAGACAATATTTATATACAAAACAATTTCGTTAGCTACGTAAAGGTTAATGTACTAGTTAGGCAGTTAACAATTTTCTAACAAAAAAAAAACAAAAAATCGTCTTGGCGACTTTTTTAGGCACAACACTTTATTTTTATTTCCACATCGTCAATACGTGTGAAAGTATGTTAACGGTGACAGAAATTTGTTTTTGGTTTTGCTGCAATGGCGTAAAAAGTGTCAAAAGACATAGAAAACATGATTCGGAAACGAAGATTTTTTTGTCTGTCGGCCTGTATGTCTGTCTGTTAATAGGCACGATAACTTTCGAACAAATTGACAAATCGTCTCCAAATTTGGTGTGCAGCTAGAACCTGACAAACGAATGGTTGGGATTGTTTTTGAGTAAAATCGCTCCAGGACGTAGGGAATGAATGAGGGTTGATTTGATGAAAGTTTTGTTTTTTTAAACTTGAGTTGTATAACGTTTCAGGTTTTGTTTATTAGAAAACTGTCAATTTCATTACTCATCTGGTATTCTATGATGAAATAATTTGTTCTAATAGTAAATTAATTTATACAAAACATAATAATAATAATAACACTACAGTAGACAAATAGTATATGAATAAACATAAAAGCATAATAAGTAAATAAAAAAGTGTTTATTTAAGTATAAACTTTCAAATAAAACTAACCGTTTTTAATGAGGGCAAAAGATTAAACAAAATCTAATTATTCTTCTCACATAACTATTCTCTCGGTGAGTATTGTAAACGAAAGTTTTTACGGGAACCCAGTTTTTATTCTGAAATATAGAGGGGTATTTTTAGGTCAGGTCATTCGTTTTTTCTTTGTAACCTTTTGAAGCGATACAAGTAAAGACTAAATATAAATAAATAGACTCCAATATTTTGCAATCTATTTAAGACGAGATTTTTACCGGTTCCAGACAAATAATAGGGTCTAAAATAGAAAAACTAACAAGGCCAAGGACAGGATCTCGTAGTAGTAGTAAGGAAAAACCTAATATGTAGATTTGTCAACATTGTTGGTGCCGTATACGTATGATACGTGTACCGGAGCAAACATAAAAGAAGTTGTTTTCAACGATTTATAAATGGAGGCTTATTACACTTAAAATTGTGTCAAAAAAAGTATAAAATAAATCTAATAAATCCTTACCCCTCTCATGTTGCCTTTAAAGATAAAAAACCCAATATATCATGGAGGCGTGGGTGCCTTTTCGGTGGGTGGAGGTGACAAAGATAGCTGTGCACGTATAAATAAATATATATATATATATATATATATATATATATATATATATATATATATATATATATATATATATATATATATATATATATATATATATAAATATATATATAACCTGCATATATTAAGTGTGCTGGCGTTGTATATGTAGTAGGTATTGTCAGGTATTGAAGTAATTCAAAGTTGCCGCGCATCCCCCCTTCTACCGATGTATGACGTCGGGCGCATGACTGCGTGTGGCGGCGGCGCTCGGCATCATCATTGAACAATGATCGCGAGAACTAGACGTTGATTTCCAATGTACAATTATATTTGTTACTTTGTTTATGTTATAATAGAAACTCTTTAAAACTAAATACATGTCTTAATTAATTACCGGAATAACAAAACATTACATGGCGCTGCGGATGTGAACAAATAACTGTGTGTAAAAGTATCAACTAATTACATAAAAATTCTCTAATTTCAATGGAAGCCATTAAAGTTAAAACATTTGCAGTTTAAGGACATCAAAGTAAAGTAAATACATTAAGGCGATAAATAAAGTAAATTACCCGCGGGAATTATAATTTCCGTGTAAATTCAGTCCAAATAAATAAATGCAAATAAATTACAAGTTAAGTAAATAGTGACACGCGTCTTATTTTACAAAAGGCAAAATGGCGTCAAGTCATCATGGGATTGAATCGTTATGTTTGGAGGGAAACGTTGCTGAAAATTGGAAACTGTTCAGGGAAAGGTTTAAAATATACCTCATAGCAACGGAAAATGACAAAAAGTCAGATCAAATAAAATGTGCAATGTTACTTCATTTCATAGGAGAACAAGCATATAAAGTGTACACAACATTCACATTCGATGAAAAAGAAGAAAATAAACTCGATGCATTGATTCAAAAGTTTGATCAACACTTTCTGCCAAAACAGAATATCTCATTTGAAAGATACAAGTTCTTTCTACATAGGCAAGAAGCCCACGAAAGCATAGAGCAATTCATAACAAAATTGAAAAATCAGGCCAACAAGTGTAATTTTGGATCGTTAAATGATGAGTTGGTTAAATGTATGATCATTTGTGGACTCAATCGATCAGAAATACGAGAAAAGCTTCTCCAAAATGATGAAATTACGTTAGATAATGCTGTCAACACATGCATAACCATGGAATCCTCGAAGGAGATAAATAAATCTTTGGCGAACCAAACACACTCTGGTGGCAGACTACCCGAAACTGTTAATTTAGTGAAGAAGAACAGAATAGGCAACAATAATAATTACAACAAATCAACTAGGGGCCCACAGGTCACAGGTACAAAAACTCAATTCAAGCATCACAGCATAGTAAACTGTAGGAATTGTGGTAGAGATCATGCAATAAACAAGTGTCCAGCATATGGAGAAATGTGCAACAGGTGTCGCAAGAAAAACCACTATGCGAAAGTATGTAGGTCAAAGACAGCTGTAAGTAGGTCAAACCAATACAATGAAAAACAAGGTAGAAATGTCCATGTAATTCAAAATGAAAACCATGATCAACTATTTGTTGGTGAGATTACCTGTAAGAAAGTGAATGAGAGTGAATGGCACACAGAACTGCTTATAAATAACAAACTTTTTTCTTTTAAATTAGATACTGGCAGTATGTGCGATTTACTCCCATATAGTTATTTTAAGCAACTTAAATTGCCAAATAATTTAATTAACCCTAGTAATTGTAAATTAAGGTCCTATACAGGAAACCAAATTAATGTGAAGGGTACATGTACGTTAAACTGTATAGTAAATAAGCAACCTTGTAAATTAACCTTATATGTAGTAGATGGACAATCTGAAGCAATATTGGGTTTGCCCAGCTGCAAAAGATTAAATCTTTGACAAAAAGTCCATAGTGTTAATGAGGAATATAAAAATTTAATTGATGTAGAGTTTAGGGAAGTATTTTCAGGGATAGGATGTTTAAATAAGCCATACCATATTCAGTTAAAACAGGATGCCAAGCCAGTGATACATCCTATAAGAAAAGTCCCAATTCCATTATTAACTGAACTGGAACAATGCCTTAATAAATTAGAAACGGATCACATCATTTCTAAAATTACTGAACCAACCGAGTGGGTTAATGCACTTGTAATGGTACGGAAACCAAATGGAGATCTTCGCATATGCTTAGATCCGAAAGATTTGAATAAGGCAATAATGAGGCAGCATTTTCAAATACCAACATTAGAACACATAACAGGGCAAATGGCTGGCAGTAAATTCTTCAGCACGTTGGATGCATCATCAGGTTTTTACCAGATTAAATTAGATAGAGAGAGCGCTAAGCTGTGCACTTTCGATACACCATTTGGAAGATATAAATTCAATCGTCTTCCATATGGAATATCAGCACCTGAAGTGTTCCATGAACGATTCAGTAGCTTATTTAACATTCGTGGAGTTGGAGTTTATATCGATGATATAATCGTTTATGGAAAAACTAGACAAGAACACGACAAAAGGTTGCAACAGGTTCTTGAAATAGCCAGAAATAATGAGATTAAATTCAATTTGAGTAAGTGCAACTTCGGGCTAAACAAATTAAAATACATGGGTCACGTAATCAGTGATCATGGTATTTCCATCGATGAAGACAAATTAAGGGCAATAACAAATTTTCCAAAACCAACTAACAAACAGGAATTACAAAGGCTATTGGGTACTCTGGTCTACGTGTCCAAATTTATACCAGGGTTTGCAACTGATACAGAACCACTTAGACAATTACTTCGTAAAGGGAATGAGTTTATATGGGATGAAATTCAGGATAGAGCTTTTGAAATTATTAAAAGTAAATTAACTTCTAGTCCAGTTTTAAAACACTATAATGTTAATGAAGAAACAGTTGTTTCGGTAGACAGCTCACAAAGTGGTTTAGGAGCAGTGTTGCTCCAAGGGAATTTACCATGTGCTTATGCTTCGAAATCTCTCAGTGAGACACAGAAACGTTATGCGCAGATAGAAAAAGAAACTCTAGCGATTTGTTTTGGTCTAGAGCGCTTTCACACATACATTTACGGAAAGCAAATAATTGTAGAAACTGACCACAAGCCACTGATCACAATATTCGAAAAACCATTACACAAAATGCCTCCAAGACTACAAAGGATGATGTTACAAATACAAAAATATGATGTCGTACTGAAGCACAAACCAGGTAAAGGATTAATAATTGCTGACATGTTATCCAGAGCCTACTTAACAGAAAATAAATATGACGAACTAGAGAACGAAATTGAAGGACAAGTATGTTTGATCGAACAAGAAATTAATGCTACCGATAGAAAATTAACTGAAATAAAACTTGAAACTGAAAAAGACAGTGAATTACAAGAACTAATCAAGGTTATAATTGCAGGGTGGCCAAATAGTATAAAGAAGTTGCCTGAAAGGATTAGGTTATATAACAAAATACAAAAATGAGCTAACCGTAAATAAAGGAATAATTTATAAGAATAAGTGTATACTAGTACCAAAAACGTTACATAAAGAAATGCTTAATAGAATTCATTATAGTCATCTAGGTATAAATAAATGCATCAAATTGGCGGAAGAAACACTATTTTGGCTAGGAATGAAAAATGAAATCAAACAATTAATTTCAGAATGTGTAATATGCAATCAATATAGTAACGCGCAAAACCCTGAGCCACTAATATCGCACAAAATTCCAACAATACCGTGGAACAAGCTAGGTTGTGATTTGTTCGAAATTAAAGGGGTGAAATTTCTTTTAGTAGTTGATTACTACACAAAATATGTAGAATTAGAAAAATTGGGAAACAACACAACAAGTTATAAAATTATAGAGAGTTTGAAAACAATATTTTCTAGACATGGGATACCTGTAACTGTAGTTACAGATGACGGACCCCAATTTTCTTCTGAAGATTTTAAGAAATTTTCAAAAACATGGGATTTCAATCATATTGTAACTTCTCCACATTACCCACAATCAAATGGGATGATAGAACGACACGTTCAAACAATAAAGAAATTAGTTAAGAAAGCAATAGATGATCATAAAAGTGTACAACTAGCGTTGTTGCAATACAGAAATGCCCTTCTAATCAATAATTGCTCACCAGCTCAACTTCTTATGTCCAGAATATTGAGAGATAACATACCTGTAACTATGAATAAACTAAAGCCACATATACCTGCATATGGAAAATACAATTCAGTTATAAAAAATAATCAGAGAACACAAAAGAAATATTATAATAAGAAAGGAGTTCGTAGTTTACCTCAACTCAAACAAGGCATGGGTGTTTACTTTCAACTCAGACCAAACACAAATTGGGTTAAAGGGATAATATCGGATAAAATAGGAGAAAGACGATACAAGGTAAAATCAGAAAATGGTTCAGTCTATATTCGAAACAGAAAGTTTATTAAAACTGTTAAAAATTATACATTTGAAAATAAAGATCTGGCTAATCCAAAAAAAAGAAGAAAGGTATGTAGGAAACAGGGAAGAAATAAATAAAGCAGAAAGGGACTATGGTATAGGCAACAAAAAATTGACTAGCCTGGAAATAGATAGGAATAGCAATAATGATGTAGTTAAAAAACCTATTGTTAATTCCCCAGAGCCTCAAGCACCAGCCTATTATTTACATGAGTTTAATAAGTTCGAAACTCAACTTGCAATGCAGAGTGCTCGAGATTCTGGAGGATCATCAAATCAAATGTTAGATGCTAAAAATGAATTGTTGGACTATAAATTAGGTGATAGTAATTTGAGTGATTGTGCATCCAGTGATTGTGACAGTACAGAAGTACCAGAAAATGTAATGGAAGAAGCCATGCCAACCACGTCAAGAGGTCGTGTAATTAAGAAGCCTGATAGATTAATTTATGAATAAATTAAAAATTAAAAAAAGGGGAGATGTCAGGTATTGAAGTAATTCAAAGTTGCCGCGCATCCCCCCTTCTACCGATGTATGACGTCGGGCGCATGACTGCGTGTGGCGGCGGCGCTCGGCATCATCATTGAACAATGATCGCGAGATAAATGGAGCCCAAACAATGGCCCATTATAATACAATGTCGCCTTCCCACGGTAAGAACCGCTGAGTCAGCCGCCGTCTGAACGGAGCCAAGAACTTGCAGTTCCAAAGTGCAAGTAGAACGGAATATCACTGTGAGAATCAACATCAGCAGATTCCTTGTGACCCAGAGACAATAGTGCCACGCCTGGAGGAAAGACTATAAAGAGGCTAATCACAGTGGGAGAACCGTTCATTCTTGTTCCGAGTTAGTCCTACGCACACCGAGTGCTGAGACTTTAGATCACATGTAGGTTGATCGTCTTATTTTTAGTATTATATATTATTCATTTTTGTAACTAAGTAATTAATTATTGATTGTTCAAAAGTATTAAATAAATTGTTTTAAAAATTCAAACGTCTTAACCGTGAAGTTAAGTGGCGCAGTCGTTAGTATTGGTTAGAAAACCGAAAGCATATCGATTTTTAAGCGTATCGACGCCTAATAACCAATTCGAGCCAAGCAGAGCCAAGTTAAAGCAGAAGTAGTGGCAAAGCAGAGTCAAATGGAAGCAGCAACCATCGTATTATGGTAAGTTTACTGCTATCCCATTTTACATTTCCAATTTTTTATATGTGTTGTATTGTAACGTTATATGTCTGATTCAGAGGAAGAATCACAAAGTTTATGTAACATAGAGTATAGATTTAGATCAATCAGCATTAGCGACAATAACATAACAGTAAATCATTCTAATATTAATAAGAGTAGTAACAGTAGCAATATGACAGACCAATTCAAAGAATTTTTCTTAAAAGCTATTCCCGAGTTCGACGGGCAACCAGCCAACGTAGGCAACTTTTTAAAAGCATGTGACTTGGTCATGAACCAGTTCTACGTGCCAAATGAGAATCTGTATATGAATCACTTCTTGCTAAATTATGTTCAAACTAAACTAACGGGAACAGCCCGGCTTATAGTAAATACAAAGATAATTAATACGTGGGCAGACCTGAGAGAGGCCATTGTTCAGAATTTCAGTGACCAAAGAGATAGTCATAGTTTATTAGCGGAGATGTTAACCTTGAAACAGCGTAATGCTGAAGACGCACTGTCGTTCGCGAACAGATGCCGTCATATAGAGCAATTGCTCATCTCGAGTTTAATAGCCAACGAGCCAAATGAAGGCGTGCGATTAATTAAGAAAGACATATACCAGAATCAAACATTAAAAGCGTTCTTAGGAGGAATACGCAATCCGTTAGGGCTCGTCTTGCGTAGTCAAGGACCCACGAGCATAGAACAAGCTTTGAAATTCGTATTCGCAGAGGAAAACTTCGATTATAGAGATAAAACAATAAATAAGAATTTCAGTAATAGTAATAAATTAGAAGGACAAAACCGTACGTTCTTTCAGAGACAAAATAACCCACCTTTTCAGAATGTACAATTTCAGAGACCTTTCCAAAATAACTTTAGACCATTTCAACAACATAATAATCAAAACAATCACACAAATTCCCAGCCTAGACAAAATCAACACTTTGTACCAAGGCAAAATTTTTCGAGCCAATTTAGGAGACCCAACTTCAATAATCAACCGGGTCGACCCAATGTAAATCATAATGCTAACAGAAATTATCACGAACCAATGGAAGTAGATAGTTCTAACACTAGACTGTCATTACCAAGGAGAGCAGCTCACGTAAACAATATAGAATTTAATGAAAACGAAATAAATGAAACAAATTACGATGTCAATTATATAAACGAAGAATTAAATTACGAAAATTCGCCAGCCGAGGAATACGATATCCAACAGCGAAATTTTCCCACGGCAGGGCCCTCAACGAGAGAACCGTAATAGATATAAATAATATGAATACATTATGTAAGTTACCGTATATAGAATTAAATGAAATATCAGGTAAATTTTTGTTAGACTCAGGATCTTCAAAAAAATCTTTTAAATCCTGCTGTAGCATATGATAAGTTCCCTAAAAACATATTTACGCATGATTTTACCATACGCACAGTGCATGGCATTTCGAAGCACTGTAAGCGTGCACGTATTAAACTTAAATCGATTTCAGAGGAAGTACAAGAGTTTTGCCTGTTTAGCTTTAACACATTTTTTTCGGGATTGATTGGGATGGAATTTTTGAAAAGAAACGAAGCTAAAATAGATTTTAAGGAGCACAAACTGTATATAGGCAAGAATATTATACCAATAAAATTCACAGATCTTAGCGTAAGTCGATCGGGACAAACAGAAGCCAACGCAGATGGTTTAAAGCTACCCGAGACTCGTTTACATTTAAACAATATAATAACCCAGCAGTATTTCATACGTAATGAAGAACTTGAGACAATTAATCACGTACTAAATAATAACCAAGCTTATAATGTAAGAGATAGGCCATTCAGCAGATTAAATAAACAATATGCATCAGAAACCAGATATAGCAACAGGAGAAGTTCGTTTGCACCAGTAGTTATGCAAAATAATAATTCGAGTACAACTCATATTAATAATTTAAACACTTACGATACGGGGCGTAATCAAAAACGGATTAATAATGAGAATGTCTTAATTGAACAAATTGATACAGGAGAATTAAATGACGAGGAAAAACAATTGTTGTTTAGTTTATTATCAGAATATCAGGACATATTTTTAAATAAAAACGAACCATTGACACACACAAATGCGATAAAACATAGAATAAGGACAACAGACGACATACCTGTCCATTCTAAATTATATAGATACCCGTACGTACATAAACCGGAAGTAGACAGACAAATAAATGACATGTTAAGACAAAAAATCATTAGGAAAAGCCACAGCCCATATAGCTCACCTATTTGGGTTATATCAAAGAAAATGGACAAGTCAAATAAACAAAAATGGAGAATTGTGGTGGACTATAGGAAACTAAATGAAAAAACAATACCGGACAGACACCCAATCCCCAAAATTGATGAAATACTGGACAAAATTGGGCGAGCCCAATATTTTTCGACGATCGATTTGATCTCTGGGTATCACCAAATTGAAATGGACCCCAGGGACATAGAAAAAACAGCGTTTACCACCGATACAGGCCATTGGGAGTACACCAGGATGCCGTTCGGGTTATCTGGGGCTCCAGCGACCTTTTCTAGGCTCATGCAGAACGTATTAGAAGGCCTAATTGGACAAACATGCCTTGTATATATGGATGACGTCATAGTTTTCTCCACATCTCTACAGGAACACCTTGAGAAACTAAAACTAGTATTCGAGCGCTTCAGGCAAAGCAACTTAACGATCCAGCTAGACAAAAGCGATTTCCTAAGGAAGGAAGCCGAGTTTTTAGGACACGTGGTCAGCCCAGACGGGATCCGTCCGAATCCAAAGAAACTGGACGCAATAAGGAAATTCCCGATACCTAAAACCCCAAAGGAAATAAAATCGTTCCTAGGATTAGTTGGATACTATCGTAAATTCATAGAAAACTTCGCACACGTTACGAAACCACTAACAAAATGTTTAAGGAAAAACTCGAAGATAAACGTGAACGACGAAGAATACATTGCTGCCTTTAACTCATGTAAAGACATATTAATGAATTCACCTGTACTTATATCACCGGATTTTTCTAAAGACTTTATATTAACAACCGACGCTTCAAACGTAGCAATAGCCGGAATATTAAGCCAAGGCGAACCCAATGCGGATCACCCGATAGCTTACGCCAGCCGGACATTAAACGACACCGAATCCAGGTACAGCACAATCGAAAAAGAATTATTAGCCATCGTGTGGGCAACTAACTATTTTAGACCATACTTATACGGAAGGAAATTCACTATATACACGGACCATAAACCTTTAAAATGGTTATTTTCGTTGAAACAACCAAATTCAAAATTGCTCCGTTGGAGATTAAAATTAGAAGAATATGAATTTAAAATTGAATACAAAAAAGGAAAACTAAACTGCGCAGCAGATGCACTGTCCAGAGTAGAAATAAACCCACTAGACATAGATAATCAGTCAATGGCGAATAATATCGACGAAGAGGAAGAAATCATAGAAATTGACGATGACGACACAGCAAACTCGAATGCGGACTCGTATTCGGCACCAGGCATACCAATACTCGAGGAAGAAATCGTTAACAGCAAAACCAATCAGATAGTTTTTAAAAATACGGATAAACCGGACATATTCTCAGTCAGAAGAGATAAAAGAAATTTCATCTATGCAAACTTCAATTTAAATAAACCGGATCAGATAGAGAAATTTATAAAAGAATACTGTTTACCACAAAGGAAATATTATTGCATTTTTGTAAATGAACAAGATTACGAACTAGTAAGTTCGGCAATCAATAAAAACTTTAATAACGTAGAATCACCCAAATTTTATAGATGTCTGGAAATTAGGAATGAAATTAACGAGGACGAATTAACCGAGACTATAACTAAATATCGCGAGGGGAAGAGTAACCATCGCGGGGCTGATGAGACTTACCTAAGAATGAAGAAAATATACTACTATCCCAACTTAAAGAAGCATATAGAGGAACATGTACGAAATTGCGAATTATGCAAAACGTGCAAATACAATAGGAACCCGGTACAAATAGCCTTGGAGCACACCCCCACAGCATCTAAACCATTAGAGATATTACACATTGACACATTCCAAATTGAACAAGCTATCTTCCTAACAATTATAGATTCATTTAGTAAATTTGGCCAAGCATTTCCAATAAAAAGTAAAAGTGCTACGGAAATTGCAAAAAACTTGATCAAGTACTTTTCACAGTATGGGGCGTGTAAAATAATAATCGCAGACCCAGGTACTGAGTTTTCAAACCAGGTAATTAAAGAACTATTAGAAACATATCAGATAGAGTTACATATAACAACACCGCAAAACCCAACATCCAATGGACCTATCGAAAGATTTCACAGCACGATTATTGAACATTATCGATTATTCAAAATGAAATTTAAAAATATGAAACCCATAGACTTAATACCATATTGTATATTCGCTTACAACTCGACAATACACTCACAGACACTAAAACCACCTTTTGATTTAATATTTGGCTACATTCCCGAAATGTTTAACTATGACCCGGAAGTCATAATTACACAGGAATACAACGTACAACATAAAGATTTAATGCAAATTATTTATGAGATAGTCAGAAGCAGGATAGAGAATTCAAAAATAAAAACGTTACAACGGGCAAATAAAAACACGAACCAACCGTTCAAGGAAGGTGATATTGTCTATAAAAAGATACCACCAGGCTTTCATAAAAAACATAAAAACCCATTTTCAGGACCGTACTCAATAATATCCCTGTTAGAACATAACAAAGCTATTTTAATAAATCATAAAAATGACGAACAGACGATAGCACATTTAAGAAATTTACGTATTGCAGGTTCCTTGCCACGGGAATAACAGCCCAGATACAAGACTTGACAGACAACCCAGGCATGTTACCAAAGAAATTAGGCACAGCATACACTGAGACAAGCAACTGGAATCTGATACACATACATGACTTGACACAATTACATAGAGACTACAACCAAATAAAAAGACACTACGCAAATACAGTTACCTTCATGACAAAAGATTACCATTCTGAATATCATAATTTCATATTGACATTGAATTTCACCATAGATAATGTAGACGATATATTTTATAGGATTTTTCCGAATAACAATATTATTAATAGACGAAAACGTGGCCTAATAAACGGACTAGGTTCTATATTTAAGTCAATCACGGGGAATCTCGATTCACAAGATGGGGAACGCATTCAACAAGCATTAGAAGTCTTAACGACAGATCAAAATAAAATTCATGAACTTTTTAGGTCTCAAAATTCAATAATGCTCGAGGCAATAGTCGAGTTTAATAACACGATAGTAGGATTGAGTCATAACCAAGGCACGATAGTAAATAGGATAAATGAATTAAGTAATACAGTAGAAAGCCTGCGAAGTGAACAATTAACTCACTATCATCGCATTAAGATCCTAGAGTTACTCGTACAGCTAGGACAATTATTAAACAATATTCAAGAAATAGCACTAACAACAGAAAATGCCATCACTTTTGCAAAATTAGGAATCTTTCACACATCCATAATAAAACCAACATTTATAATAAAAGAAATCAATAAAATCCAAAATTATGCAACTAATGCTAAAGTAATAACAACCACTGATCTAAATCTATACGAAAAAGTCTTTAAAATAAAAGCCGTCCAAAACAATTTCAAAATTATATTTCAAATAGAAATACCTCTGGTAGATGAATCAGAATATGATTATTATCAATTATATACATTACCTGTCCCTAGAAAGACACACCTTTTTACCATGATACTTCCTAGAACCAAATACCTTATCCTAAGCAGTAAACAATATGCCTATCGTAATGAAGAATGTCAAAATTTAAAGAACCAAATATATTTTTGCAAAGACGACAATCCAACAACCATGAATGATCAAAACCCATGTGAAATAAAGCTAATAAAATTTCAAAAACCTATTAACAATTGTAATCAAGAAGTAATCAAAATTAATAGAACCACAGTTTCGAGATATGGAACTAGTCAGTATATAGTTATAGCACCCGAAGAAACTAACGCCAGAATAACTTGTAAGGAACAGGAGTGGACCAACATCATCAAGGGTACAAAATTAATCAACCTGCAACCAAATTGCCAATTAACTATAGGCAACAAAAATTACAAGACCGGCCCAGCAACAGCAGAAACACAACAACTATTCAACCTGCCTACACTAGAACCCCCCATTCAAGAAGATCAACCAAATCCAGGACCAGTACCCGAAATATCATTAGAAAACGTACAGCTACACAACATCAATCAAATCCAACACCAACTTCAAAAAATTAAACAAAATATACCAGGACCTATAACAATACCAATCCATCACCTGAGTATATGGACAATATTACTGTACATAGCTGTCTTAATAACCATCACAACGATAGCCGTCCGAATGGGGTTGAAGAAACGAAGAACCCGCAAGGAAGATAAAGAAACAAAAACAGGAACCACCGAGTCCGGATTTCCGTTGAAAATCCGGAACGAACCATAGCTTCGTCTTCAAAAAGGGGAGGAGATAAATGGAGCCCAAACAATGGCCCATTATAATACAATGTCGCCTTCCCACGGTAAGAACCGCTGAGTCAGCCGCCGTCTGAACGGAGCCAAGAACTTGCAGTTCCAAAGTGCAAGTAGAACGGAATATCACTGTGAGAATCAACATCAGCAGATTCCTTGTGAGCCAGAGACAATAGTGCCACGCCTGGAGGAAATACTATAAAGAGGCTAATCACAGTGGGAGAACCGTTCATTCTTGTTCCGAGTTAGTCCTTCGCACACCGAGTGCTGAGACTTTAGATCACATGTAGGTTGATCGTCTTATTTTTAGTATTATATATTATTCATTTTTGTAACTAAGTAATTAATTATTGATTGTTCAAAAGTATTAAATAAATTGTTTTAAAAATTCAAACGTCTTAACCGTGAAGTTAAGTCGCGAGAACTAGACGTTGATTTCCAATGTACAATTATATTTGTTACTTTGTTTATGTTATAATAGAAACTCTTTAAAACTAAATACATGTCTTAATTAATTACCGGAATAACAAACATTACAGGTATATGCAGCAGATCTTGGGCCTTCTGTGTTTTGGCACAAAATAAAGCTATAATCGAACCTTAACGCTGATGGGTTCATTTTAGCCTTCTATCTTTTAGCAGTTGTTGCATAAATCAGTGTACAGTGAGAGTGGGTCCAGTAGCTAAATTTAAAGCAAACTGAACTATTATATATATATATTTGACATTGTCAAAGTATATATATTGTATTGGGGAATTTTTTTCAAACAGTCATGTAAGAAAAATCATTTCAGAACGTTATTGACCCAAAAAAAAAAACAGCAACATAAAAAATCGATTAGGTGCATATATATATATATATATATATATATATATATATATATATATATATATATATATATATATATATATATATATATATATATATATGCACATACGCACATAATCGATTTTTTTATGTTGCTTTTTTTTTATATTAAGGTTAATGTTTTCGCTTATAACCATGACGCAGAAGCCGCACTCTGAAGACCTTTAAACCATTGTATGGGTAGCAGTATCGATGGTCCAGTGGTAAAGACGTGTGCCTCTGGACCCCAAGTTCCTGGCTTCGATTCCCAGCAGAAGCGTAAAATTATTTTTCAGAACCTACATACCGTAAATTAAGATCGATCGAGGTTGTGACATTGTGTTTGAGCTAGTTGAATGTCTGCACGTTTCGCTCTTTGGAGGTGGCGTTACGTGGTCAGTCCAGTGTACCATGCGATGTTGAGCACGTTAAATATCCCTAACCAGGAAAGGGAGGGTCCAGGAAAATATCCAGGATAGTTTCTTGGAGTTGTATTGCTTAGATTGATGTCCTTATTTCTTTCTTTAGACGTAGTTAATACCGCCGCTTCATAGAACCTGCCATCTGACCACCTAACGGTAGTACTTTGTTTCCTTTTGTTTTTACTATTATGTTTTGTAAGACATACAAAGTAAATAGTATCACTAAAATGTAAGAGACGGAACATTTTGCTGAAAAAAAACTAATATTTACTTATACTTAAAAAATACTTTAAAGGTGTAATGATTTGTTTATAGTATAATAGATGAATCATCGGTAAACTGAGACAACAGAACCAGTGTAAACATAATAAAAAACAAATAGTAGATAAAAATAAAAAACTGACCCTCCATCGCATAGTATTAACTGAGAAGCAGTAAAGAAAATGCTAAACGAGGTTAGGAAAGACAGTTACTTGGAAAACTATTTTTGCTAAGCGAATTAGAAGACCAAACAAATAAATGTACGCCATTATATCAGTGTATTGCGACTCTTGTGCTTTCCATGACGTAATAGTGCAACAGAAAATTAGGGGAATTTCAGCTAACTTATTTACAGAAAACGCATAGTAACGGAGATACGGTCATCTCAATGATTACAGTCTGAATTAGTTTTTGGCTGATCATATTTATATACTGTCATATATTTTAACACTTTCAATTTTATTAGCCAGATGTTTTACAATTTTTTAGTTATAAAGTTATAAAGAATGCTTTTCAAAAACGTTAAAATTTACCATTCTATGTCTTAGAAGCTAAACTGCTCGCCGCCTAATTAAGATAAGAATTTAAGATAGTAGAGTAAGTATATTACCAAACAAAAAATGGACACGAAAGTGCAAGAACGATTTAAATGTAACAAAATACATTTTACCTAGTTAGCAACAATTTTCATTAGCTTTTGCGATGGAGCTTGTAATTTGTCAACGTCGCATTCTAAGTTGTGGCACCTTAGTTTTACACATCACCAGAATCCTCATATTTATGGCATCCACGATACACATAGTTGGAAAACCAATATTTGTGACAGCGATGCCATATTTGAAATATTGTTGTTACTCCAACTGTATGGAGGGTAAGCTAACTGTGACCATATATACGAACAACCCACACACCCTAGCTAGTTACTGCGTGCGTAGAATGGAAGATGCCACAAATTACGATCCCGTCATGGATGGCACAAAGGTTTGAAAACCTGTGTGTGTGTGTGTGTATATATGTGTGCGTGCGTGTGTGTGTGTGTGTGTGTTTTATTATTATTGTTATTGTTATTATTATTATTATTATTATTATTATTATTATTATTATTATTATTATTATTATTATTATTATTATTATTATTTATTAAAACTGTCAAGTAATCAATAGAACTCATAGTAACATTAATAATAAATAACTTATATCTACTTCAAATACAAATACGTACAAATTCACATACACAATATTTGCACATAATTATATACAATATATAATTGGAACTGACAATGTTTGATCAAGAAAAAGAGGAGGTTACACGCCAAATACAGTCAGTTATTGTCTTCTAAATAGTTACACATTTAAAATCTGTGAAAAAATTAGGTCTTTTTCTTCAATCTTACACAGCACTGTTTTTGGACACCATACGTCTTCAAAATGGGAGAGGTTTCCGTTACCAAGATGCCAAGCGTACTCTTTGTAAATTCTTGATTTGAGTCTTGCGAGGTAGAATATTTATAATTGACTGACATTCGTTCGGAACAAGGAATTTCGTAAACTCCGTGGGATTCGTTTGGAATCGTATCCTTGTTCCGACTGTTTCCGAAGTTATGTATGACAAACAAATAGACTCATCCACAATAGAATATATGAACACACCCTAGCAGTTAAAAAATCCGACCCCTCATCGGCGCTGGCCATGCATCATATTCATACAGGACAAAAAATAGACTTCGATAATGCCAAATAAATAGCACCGGTTTACAACTTCAAAACGAGAATTATCCGCGAAGCAATCGAGATTGAAAAACGTCCCGATTGTTTAAATAAGAGAGATGATGATACTTGGAAACCTATTATATCTTCATTACAAACACACAAAAAGAAAATAAATTCCACAGACAATTTTATTTCCCCATTATCTGTCTCAACAAATGCCGGTGGCCCTCTTAATCCTTTTCATCCTCTAAGTACCGTGGCCAAAGCCCCCCATTTAATTGACCGTGACCCTACTACTTTCACTGATAATGAAGCAGGTAGACGGAACGACATATATAAGACTAGACTTGCAACGAACTGCCAGATCTCTCTGAGGCCTAGAGTTGAACACACTGAGACCTCACAAACGATCTCCGGCGAGATTTGGGGATTAGGCAGATTGAGGTCCCGTAATCGAGCTACAACTACTCAACCCACCTTGGTCCACCGCTCTAAGGAGTAGGCAGATTGAGGCCTTAGAGTGTCCTTACATATTTCCTTTACCTCTTGAAAATGGCTCCAAAACAGGAGCGGAAACGTCAAGTTTTCATAAATTCTGGACGCGGTTCAACCCGAGGACCAAGTATGTCTCACATTAAAGACCGTGGAAATCTTTCTGAATAAATATATATATATATATATATATATATATATATATATATATATATATATATATATATATATATATATATATATATATATATATATATATATATTTGGGGTGGGGGTGTGTATGTGGGGGTGGGTGTTCGTGTGTGCCTGGGTGCATGTGGGTGTGCGTGCGTGCGATCGAGTGTGTCTAGAACGCTTTCTTAACACGATAACTTTCTAGTACCTACAATCTTCGTAGTCATAAAATATGGTGGCTAAAAGGCCGGCTGTTTGGATAACTTTAAGATGCTTTGTTTTGGTTTATTTTTTTCCAAATTTTTGTATAAAATTTATTTTTATGACTAAGAGATTGCTGCACGATATTTTTTTGTGATAAACTTAGAATAAACTCGCTTAAATCCAACGTCGCTTGTGATTTTCTGTGAAACTTACTCATTTCATAAGTGCAGCCACTTTTCCCTATCGTTATTACTGACTGACAAAATATCAAGGTGAGGGTTATAGGGAGATAAGCCGTCTAGGTGACCAGTTTTCTCAGAAACATTTAAAGTTTATTTTCGGAACATTTTTGTACATTTTCAAATAATTATTTTGATAAAACATGGTACATTTTTCCTACTATATAGGTTATACCGGTAACCAAATTGATTTTTATGAAAATTCACTTCCATAATGCACTTGCTGCATCTAGAGTTTTTTTATATATGTTTTGATACTTTTGACGAGGTTTAAGTGGAAAAAAATTGAAATGTTTGTCGCCGATGCAATACTTCCAAAGAAATTTAATTTATCTATGAAATTACCTACCTGTTTATATTTGTTGGAAATGAAATAATAATCAGGGAGTTTTACAAAGAAAATGAACACATTTTATACGGTTGGTATTAGTAAAATTTGCTTCGTATAGCAAATAGTAACCACATGCTTGTTGCTCTAACTTGGTTAAACCATTCCATACTTAGTACAGCCATGTAGGCTTTTTCTGTGGCTTCACAAGTGCTTGTTTTCTTCTCTGCGACCGGTTTCGCGTCAAGCAAAAGAAAATTGTCTTTATGGACCTGCAGAAAAAGGCTCCATGTCTGTGTTTAGATCAGATTGTATAAATTTATTGATTTCTTTCATTAGCAGATTTACGTGTGTTGTTTTTTTGTTGCTTTAACGTCGGTCTATTTCCGCGACTATGGCCAATCACCGACGCCAGGGAGCAGTTTTACCTCACTATCCTGGGAATTTTGCCCAACTCCTGCCTTTTTGGTAAGGAGGGTAGGGATCTTTAATGTGCCCAACATTACATGGACACGGGACCGACGGCTTTACGCCCCCTCCGAAGGGCGGAACGTGCAGGCATTCAACTTGCTCGTATACAATGGCAGAACCTCAGTTGATGTTAATTGTACAGTATGTACTGAAAAAATTAAAGGAGTACCCTGGGGTCGAACCCAGTACCCTTCGGTTCAGAGGAACACGTTCTTGCCCCTGGGCGCCCATGGCCTCCAAATTTTTTCGTGTACAAAATGTTCTTGTGATAGCACTACTTTCTTACAAACTTTTTAATGAATTTCCTAAAAAGAAAAATTTGTTTCGAATTTTGTGTGAAATAATACTTAGCAGAGTTCTGAGAGAATTTTTTTTAAAGAAATTCGTGAAAAGCAATATTTTGATGAATTGTCTTGCAACAAAAATGTTTAAGGAAATTTTTGTGAAAAAACGTAAAAATTTTTAACCAATTTTGGTAGAAGCACTATTTTTTAGCAAATTTTCATAGTTACATTTTCTAGGGATTTTTGTAGACAGTTTTCTCAGCACATTCTTCTGGTTTTTTCTTAAATTTCCGTTGCAAACGTTTTTTATCGAATTTGCATAGAAAAAATTCGCTTATGGAGACACCACGACTTTGAGACACTTGAAAAATTAGCGTTAACCATCTTCCAATTTTAATTACCGATATATAATTTGAATGTTAGGAAATTTTAGCAAACCTTCGTGTAAAAAAAACTATTGGGTAAAAATATCTTTAGCATTTTTCAAGAGACCACGATTGTCAGGTCTTTAAAACATGTGTTGTGGTGATTTGGGTTCTCCAAGTGTACTTACATAAATAGGTAATGTAATGTTTCCACAAATCATTTTAAGTGCTGTGAAAACAACGTAAATGGTCAAAAGCATAGGTAAGTGAGCTAAGCAGATTAAATGCTTTGAAATAATAAGCGGTATTTGTCAAATGATATATTGTAAAAGTAGCCTCAATCAATATGACTATTATATTACTATGATTAATATTTAAAAAGGGTTTTTTAAAGCAGCCTACTTTATAAAGAAGGTAAGTTAATTAGAATGTAGTTGAAACCATTTAACATAATTCACTATTGGATGTATTAGAAGAAAAGTTAAATTAGGAGAATGAATATCACTTCACTACTCTACACTACTAACATTATTATAGTAATTTATAGAGGTATCTATGCGCAATCAAAATAAAAAAATATATATTTCTAGATTATTACTGGTACCTAGTTGTCAAATTATAAAATTAGGAATTTTATGACCGGAGCCATAAAGCAGTTTCACAAATATCCTCAGTAATTCCTGAATAATATATAGACCCTGTCCCGTTTGTAGCGAGGCGTGAACATTATTGTTGTCACGTACAAACTGATTTTAACTCACTAAATTGCAGCAGCATCTTTACAGAAGTGTCATTTTGTTATTGCCGGTCATTAAATATTTTAAACCCAGGACTTTTACCGCAAAAATAATTTTGCATAAGAAAATATTTTTAGTCTATTTGTAGGGCAAGATATTACAAAGAAGTTCCAATGATTCCACCACCCTTACTAAGTAGTAATTTTTGTGCATAAAAAGGTCAACATCCATTTTAGGCTCTTATTATTTTTTACAGTGTGACGGTATTCATCCGGTAAGAGTTTAAACTCGAAATTAGCTATAATTTACAGAAATTATTAATATTTTAATCTAGTGGCCGTTCTACGCCTTTGTACATCCCTGCTTTATAGTGAAATACTGAGTGTCTCATTACTTGATTTACTACAGTATTTAGTTTTAGCACTACAAAATTTCAACATGGTGAGTACCTAATATTAAATACTTTTTATTTTACTTTACTTGTTTCGCATTTTTATATGCAAAAAATATATTAAACTTCCTCTTATACATGACCGAATATTTATGATATATTTGCATGTACTTAAAAATAACAAAAACGTTCTTAGTGAAACTCCAAAAAATTATGTGCCGATTATTATCAATAAGCATGCGATATAAACAGGTGGCGCGTTAATATGATGAAGCCCGATATATCCATTATATTGCAAGATAGGTATTAAAAAACTATAACACTGAGAGCCAGTCTCACTAAGATCCGTATTTGAAATTTAACGAAACACCACATATATTAATATTATTTTACATATGCATTCAGTGAACTTATTTTATACTTACTTCAAATCTCGATTTTTATTAATGTTATACAGAGTATTTTAATGTTTATCGTCATTTTACATATAAAAATCGTAATGAAATAAACACATAGTATCTTGTTAATAGAAGAAATTGTTACATTATTAGACAACATAAATTGGTAAATATAATGTAATTGTAACTTTAACCGTTATCTACTTAAAAATGTTAGTCATAACAATAACTGATAATAATAAAAATGAAACTCATCGTGTACAAAATTTGAATTTTCTTTATACCAGTAGCAACAAGTTTTGACGATTAGCATGGCTCTGAAATGTAAAACTGCACTCATCAGAAAACAAAACTTGTTTTAGTTGGGTAATATTATCAGCTTACATTTTCATCATTTGTTCACAAACAGACGTTCTAAAGTTAACAACTATTGTCATGCGGTTACAGTCGCACAGCAAGTTGCTAAGGCACTTTTTAAACAATTGTAACATTGCCAACTAGAGAATGTTCGTAACTTTTTATTTCTTCTCATTAACTGATACCGTCCAGGTAAGGACAATGAATTTGTTTTTGCTTGCTTTCTTTTTATAAAGAATGAAACGCGATTAGTTATTAATTTGTTTGGGTGTTGTAGGCAAGTTCGTCAAACAAATAATTTTTTTTACTGTTAATTTTTTCAATAATTTAAAAAGCATAGCATTATCTCCGAAAATAACAAAGCTATGGCAACTAAAATTTGTTCTTGTAGGCAAGTTCGTCAAACAAATATTTTTTTTACTGTTAATTTTTTCAATAATTTTAAAAGCATAGCATTATCTCCGAAAATAACAAAGCTATGGCAACCAAAATTTGTTCTTAGATTTACTCTATTAAAGTTACCCTACACGCCAAAATTCAGATATCTAAGTTGTAAAGAAAAAAATTATAGACATTTTAAAAAAATGGCTGCCACTGATTACCAGAATAATGCATAAAACGAAAATATTTTGTGTGGATAACAAGATCTATTGTATATTACAGGCAAAGATGAGGTTTTATTGACGCAAAAAGTCAATAAATAACAAAAAAATTACTTTGAACATTTTATAGGTTTTCTTAATAAAATGTCAAAGTCGCGATTTGAAACGTCAAAATTTGCAATCTTTAGACGGATCGCCTGAAACAAATACGGGCTATTTAAAGCAAATGTCATTATAAATCTGTATTAGAAAGCCTTAGTTACAGCTTCAAGCATCATTGTCCTTCATTTTACCAAAATATTGGTAGAAAATTCATTTCAAATAGACACCTTCTCAGTAGTTTCAGTTATAGAGTTTGTGGTTAAATAGTCTATACTTTTTCGTGATTTTTGGTAGAATAAAATCGTTATTGAGAAGACCGTGACTTTAAACATTTTAAAATATTTCTTCAAAGGAGTGCGAACTAGGTGCCTCCGGGGTCAATTTCAGTTTTTACATATTTAGATATACAGGATGGTGCATTTTTACGTTAAAGCTCAATATATCGGTTTATTATACAAGATGCAGGAAAATATTATAAAAGTTATTTATAGGGTGTTTTGAGCTGCATCTTATAAATTTATGTTGACAATCACAGGATGGCCCATAACTCGTTGATGATGACCCATTTATTGTAGCATTATTGCATTTTTCATCCAATTTTAATGCATGCTTGTAAGGAGAAAACATCTAATAAGTACACTTGGAGAACACCCAAATCATCACAACACATATTTCAGAGACCTTACGATCGTTTCTAACATAAAAAACTAGATCCCGTATATATATATATATATATATATATATATATATATATATATATATATATATATATATATATATATATATATATATATATATATATATATCGCGTCAAGGTAAACGAACTAGTCCGAAGTAAAGTTGTCGTCCAAGAACGATCGTTTGTTTATTGCGCAGTGAAACAGGTCGGATACCTGCTTTAATCTTTTGGTTGACAAATTTATGACCCTTATAGTATAGTATAGTATAGTATATTTATTAGTACATAATTTTACAATGTGTTTCACAAATAAGCCTAATGCTTGTGCTTGAAATTAACACAATTTTGATTTCTGACTTGCCTAAAGGGAACTGTCAAATCTTGCTACTGTCACATTTACAATTTTGTTAAATATTCAATAATTTTGAACTTCCTTTCTGCCACTAACAATTGAACTATCACTCTAAATGTTCAGCTCTCATTTTACAATAACTCCCACTCTTAAACCAGAAAATTCTTCCAAAATACTGATATTAATTACAACACAAAAATTTTGACATTTTCATTTGACAACTAGAAGATTTATAATATAGGTTTAAAAAGGACCAGAGTTCTTTAAAGAATCAGCACGTTTCCTTTCGATCTAGAAATTTACTATGTGGATATTGGTACATGCCCATAAAGACATCTGGTGAGATAAACTCAACTCATCTCTTTTAAAAATAGAAAACTAAAAACCCAGATGTCTGTCTCACTGTGTTAACTTTAACAAAGGAAAAATAGTTCAACTAAAATACTAAATAAAAACTATATTTATTTGATTTTAATTCTACGTGAAAATATTTATATTGACTACATATATACAAAAAACCGAACCGGTATTTAAATCAAGACAAACATAGTGATTAGTATATGTATAAACCGGTCGAGTTATTGACAATAATTTATTATTCTACCAGACAAATTAGGAGTATTTAAGCGGTCAAATGCAAAGAGAAAACAAAGAGCTAGAAATTACAGGTGCCGCACGATTTAATGAAGTTTTGTTCTTAATAGACCTTAATATAAAAATACTTTCTAATGAATCAAGCATAGTTTGATGTCTGACATTTTTGACAAGTTTCAAATTTTCTTTGTCAATGTGGTGGTTATTATCCCATATATGTTGTGCCACACATGATTTGTCCACCGTACCATATCGTAACTATGCGTGATGTTCACGAAATCTGGTGGCTATGTTTCTCCTAGTTTGGCCCACGTATTTAAGATCACAATCTTTGCAACTAATCTCATAAATTCCGGACATTTCAGTGACTTTGTCTTTGTCTTTCGTATTACCCAACAAATTTTTTAAATTACTTTTCGTCGAAAACGTCAAATGTAAATCGGCTTTCTTAAAAATACTTTCCAAACCCTTTGTGATTCGTGGTTCATAAGGTAAACACACAAATTTTTTCTCGATTTTATCATTCTTAAATGTCGTACATTCAGATATCAACTTCTTTGTTCTGTGTTTGTTAACTAATTTGTCTATTAAACCATCCGAGTAACCGTTATATCTCGCCACATTTTTTATGTATTTTAATTCTGTATTAAATCTATTTTTACTCAACGGAAAATTGATCAATCTATTTACTAAGAAATTTAAACTAGCCGTTTTTTGTGCAAACGTATGATGTCAGTCATTAGGAATATAACTAATAGTAGCCGTTTCCTTCCTATAGACATCGAATTCAAGCGAGCCTTTATTTTTAATAACTACTACATCTAGGAACGAAAGTTTATTGTTAATTTCTATTTCGTGGGTAAATTTTATTGAATCAAATTGACTATTTAGTTTTTCAGTAAATTCTTCTACCTTACATGTATTTGTATCAAACACTGCAAAAATATCATCGACATAATGAAACCGAACTCTCGGGAAATACCCACTTTTATTTTTTAAATCCGTCTCAAATCTGCTCATAAACAAATCTGCAATAAAAGGCGATAATGGATTGCCCATAGCTGTGCCTTCAGTTTGTTCAAAGAACTCAATGTTAAATTGGAAAATATTTTGTTTTATACAAAGGCTAGTTAGAGTTAAATATTCTTTGCAGACGTCTTGACTTATATTGTTCAATTTTAATAATTCTTTCAAATACTCCAACGTTTGTTTTGTGGGTACACTATTGCAGCTTATTCCGAGCTGCAACAGTAACTTACGAACAATGGCGATGGAGCGGGGGCGAAGAAATCTGGCCTTACATGTAGGTAACTTATCTGCCAGAGGAGATATAGGTATAGGGTATAGAATACATTTTAATTCCCATCCCATGAGCATAGTTTGTTATTCAGGAGCGGGTTAATTATTCATTGACTGTTGTTGCTCTGACTTGGTGAAACTTTTCCATACGACATACAGAGTTAGAGACTACTTCTCTGACTTGACTGTTCGTTTCTGTAGGGCTACTTGCTTCAGTTAGCTTACACGCTGGCTACGTCCTTCATTTACGGAAATGAGCAGTGAAGACAGAGAAGTTGTCTGTAAGTCTGTATGGAGTGCGGGTTAATTATACTAATTATTGTTAAATAACATATTTCATCACCGAAACACCTTGCTCGCACAGACTGGAACTTATTGAGCCCGATATGATAACAATATGAAATACACAGGTTTATAGTAAATATTGTTTGCTTAAAAATAATTTTGTATTAAAATATTTTTTATATAATTACCAAGATAACAATATGAAATATACACGTTTTAATTAATATTGTTTGCTTATAAATACTTTTCTGGTAAAATATTTTTCTATATATTTATATTAGTCGAATTAACAATAGTTTGTTATTGACTTATAGGGTGAATTTATTTAATTACGTAAATAAATAACACTAAACTGTACGCAGAACAGAAGCCACTGCAGAAGTATTGAGTGGTAAACACGAAGGAATCATTTGAGTCAGGAAGAGAAAAATATGGTGTGTAAGATGTTTGATGGTTTGACGATAAAATAATAAGCTGTCTAAGGAGTGAGGGGATTCATCATGATGATCGGATGCTAAGAGTACACAGTGCGTAAAAACCAACATGTCAAATATGTCGTTGATGAGACAGCCAAAGAATTCAATGTGGAAGTCATCCGCCTGCCTCCGTACCATTGTGAATTGAACTCCATTGAATTAATATGGGCGCAGGTCAAAGGAGAAGTTCCCAGGTAGAATACTACCTTCACAATGGCCGACGCAAAAAGTTTTCTTAACGAGGCCATTTAACATGTCATTGCTGAAACATAGAAAAAATGCATTGGCCAGGTTATACAAGTTGTGAATGTGGGAGCTGGACGTTCGTATTGAAGTGCTCGTTGAACCCCTCATCATTCTGTTAACTAGTAGTGATCAAGAAAGTGAAAGCGATTTTGATTAAATCTTGACAAATTTGACCCTGAATTATTCGACTCCTGTGAATATATTATTATTTGGCTTCTCTTTGTTTTTAAACTATTTTATTAAGTTTCACCTTTTGGCATGTAGGTCAAATATAGCAACCAGAATTTTGACCAGATATAATTAAGCTAGAGCTTTGATATTTTTCACATGTGTATAAGTCCGGTGGCAGTGAGTACATTGTGGTGAGATACACATATCGTACAAGTATTCCTGGTTAGTTTTGAAAGTAACACCTGCCGCTAGATCGTTTGGAAATTAATTCCAGTTACTCATTATGTACTCCTTTTCATAAATGTCTGAATAATTATTTGAGCCTTAATCCCCATTAATGAAACTTATCTTCTTAGAACATTTCTATAATCAGAGCTCCAAATGGTATTTATATAGTTAGGTTGTCCGTAACATAAGCAATTTGGGTTTCTCCAGGTACAACCTAGTAATGGACAATAAGCATTATTCTGTCACTTTTGTATCATTTACCGTCGTCCAGACAATAGTTAATTGCATATATAAATGCACCAAGAAAAATGTAATTTATTTTATAAATTCAGATCATAACGAATCATACGTTCGGAGAAACTCGAATCTCCACAATAGTATATCTGTATTTTTTTGTATTGTATTTTGTTTATTTAACGTCGGCCTATTTCCGCGACTATGGCCAATCACCGACGCCAGGGAGCAGTTTCACCTCACTATCCTGGAAATTTTGCCTAAACCTTGTCTTTCTGTAAGGAGGGTAGGGATCTTTAACGTGCCCAACATCGCATGGACACGGGACCGACGGCTTTACGCCCCCTCCGAAGGGCGGAACGTGCAGACATTCAACTTGCTCAAATACAATGCCAGAACCTCGGTTGATGGTAATGTTACAGTTTGTACTGAAAAAGTGAAAGGAGTACACTGGGATCGAACTCAGTACCCTTCGGTTCAGAGGCACACGTTCTTACCCCTGAACTACCGAGGTTCTAGTAGTATATTTGATATTGTTTTATATACAAAATAGCATACGCCACAAGATGACGGATTGTGTTTTAAAAATGAATAGAAAATATCATATCCCTATAAAAATAAACGTCTCCGCCTATGGAATACCTATAATAGCTCAGTTCAGTAGGGATGAGTCACTTCTTATATATTGGAACCAGAGTATAATTAACTTAGACGTACTAAGTCAGCTAAGAAAAAAAAACCAAAGCTTATATTTAGTTGTTTTTTGAACCAACAATAAAGACAACTTTTTTTAACTTGAAACAAACTGAATTATTTTGGAGTACTCTGAGTAAGCTGGTCTTCCTATACCTTTATCTATACTTACAAGAACTCTATGTATAAAAATAAAGTCATTATACACACCCTTTCGAAAGTTATCATGCCTCCATCACTTGATAAACAGGTTGGTCGTTTTAAAATGGCAAACTTTAACAAACATTGCTACAAACATAATAAAATCGACATGATATTTCAGGTATGCTTCAAAACATCTTCAGTTTTGGTTGATTAACAACGACAGGAAAAACTGTTAACAGAAAACCGGCTTCCATTTCACAATAATCCGGTTAAAAAATAACAACCTTTTATTTGAGTTTCACAAAACATTCTGATTATATAAATAATTTGTTGAAAAAAATGTTAAAAAAAGAATCTAAGTAATTTTATCTGGCTGGTTATTTGATTATTTATTTTATTTACAATCACAGTCATTATTACGTAGAGAAATGAAGTAATGAGCTCAAGTGTTCAGATTTGTGATACGTTCGTTATATACCTACACACTGGTTACAATTATGAATTTAGCAAAAAATGACTATAAAACTAAAATATTGACGTTTTCAAGACTACTTTAAAACACATTTACAGAATATTGAGCCAAGTTATAATGGCTGTAAAAAACTAATGGCCTAATGTAACTTGTGTAACTAATAGCAAAGCTATTTTTATGAAACAATACACAAAGCTTCTTGTAGTACCTACTCTGATCTGGATGCTCTTCTAGTCACCTTAATCTTGATGAGAGATTCCTGTAAACTTTCTGGCAGATACAGGACCATCACCTAACGTAAAACGCCCCAGCCCATTTACATTTTTATTAGTTTTGAAAACATGTAAGCAGGTGACGCACCAAATCGCAGGTATTTGCAAAATCTTTGAAATCAACATATAATTAACAAATATGATAATCGCGTTCTAAGTCTTAAAATAAAATACAAAATATAACTAAATTTAAACAGTTTTTCCCGTGTTATCGCGTACCTTTACAGTAAGTTACTTTTAGCTTTCCGTTAATAATGACCTTTCAAAAGATAATACTTATGCTTTCTTGTACAAAATTCTTCTATACCTAATCGCTGACGTCATGGTGTAATCATCTTCTCTCTTGAACATTTTGCTGCTATTTATAGAATAGAAACACCGCTTGATATAATGAGTTAGAGTTTACGCTTACTCTAATGGGCAATAGAGTTTACACTTACTCTAATGAGCGATATATGTATTATCAACCCATTTATGGATTCGCCTTCATCAAATATTCCGTCTTACTTGATGATTTACAAATATTTATGTTAGAAGAAACTACAGCACCACTAACTTTCACTTACACGTACAACGGCAACACCGCATTGAATATACTACTGCGAGCACAAAAAATCAACGTCGGGCATGGTCACTGGTTGGATGGGCAACCACCTTGGAACACTGTGTGCTGTTGAATGTCGGATGGCAAAACCGAGAGAAACAGTTGGACTCAGATTGAGAGTATTTCCTTTCTTACTCACAAAATAATAAATTACAGAAAAATAAATATTTAAGAAGTGAAGGAACAATTGAAGTATGTAAAGCAATGATGAGACTAACCAAAAAAATGAGAACTTCAGAAATAAAAGTAGTGCAATAAATGACACACCTATCTCCCAGAAATAAGCAAACAATTTTATTTAAGACATGTGCTCTGCAGAACGTAGTTAGCGGGTCAAAAATAAAAGAAAAAAACGTGTAAAGAACATGTAAATAGAATGTATGTGAACAAACAGACTCCAATTTGTATTAGCGAATAATCAAAAGGAAAGATCGCCAGGACGAACTACTTCCTTACCTACTGAATGAGGTAGAATACAATCTGCTAATATTTCTAGTTGAAAAACAAACAACAAGAAAATCTCGTTTTATACCCTTAAGTAATATTGCTTAATAATTATTTTTCGATTATTAACACTAGCCACAATACTTGACAGCTTTTGGCCTATAATCGAGCTTGTTTTCATCAACGCTGTTTGGGCTATTCAGAAGCGACCCGTTTCCCGTAACAGCGGAGGCGTTTTTTTTTTGTATTTGACATTTCATACTCATACTATTTTACTAATGACCAAAATTATACAGTATGCAGTACCTACACAGATTTATGTTTATGCTTATATTAACATGATTTTGTTAAACTCGTCCAAAAATCAAACTACAAAACTATTTTATATAATGTGACTTTTTGGATTTTATTTCGCTTTTTTTCCCCTCTTCTTTCTTCCATAGTTTATAGCTTAGTGTTAGATTTACAAAGCTTAGGTAAATCAAGTTTCCAGGGCATTTATCAGAAATACTTTTGAAATTAGTCAACAGCAGTAGAAAAAGCACAGTAGGTATTATAATCGTAAAAAAAATTGTTTTTATTATTCACTCTGATGATTTGGGCCAATCACCTATATTATAAAATGCCGTTGTACACACATCCATACTCACACACATACACACAAACGCGCGCTCCACATACACGTTAAACCCTTTTATAAAATAAAGTTAAATATTGCGACAAATATTTACATTCAAAGAAAACGCTCTGTTAAATCTATTTCATCATACACTTCAAACTTCAATTTTAACCTACACCATTTAATCGCACAATTAAAACAAAGGTGGAGTTCTAAATCTTCCAATTTTTTTTTCTGTTAAATTAAGTCATTACGCATTATCGAGACTAACGGGCGCAGAAGATCCTGTTATATAAGATATTTTATATAACAGGATCCTCTGCGCCCTCGGGCGTAGAAGATACCGTTGGGTATACGATTTTGTACGGGCGCCATACATCCCGTTATATGTATATACCCAACGGTATCTTCTTATATATAAATATGTGTGTGTGTACTTGTATCACACCAATAACTCAAAAAATAATGGGGCAGATTTAACAACGCTATGGCAACTAAATTTGGTACGTAGGTTTACGTTATAAAAAATAACTATTATCCAAAATTTAAATCTCTTATGTTACAGGAAAAAAACGTTATAAGCATTTAATTTTAAAAATGTTTGGTGCTAAATCTTTTTTTTTGCTTTTTAGTATATTCTAACAGTCGTTTTGCACATCTGGAAATATTTTTTGAAAAATTGTTTTTGTTTAAATCTTGTTATAATTGTCTGAAAGTCAAAGTCTAAATTATCATAATGCATTTCTGTTGCTTTCCAATTGCCTATCTAGGTAAATTTTTTTTATTAGATCCAGTTTTTAGCTTCTATACATACATAAATACATATATATATATATATATATATATATATATATATATATATATATATATATATATATATATATATATATATAGTGAGATAAGATTTGAATGTGCACATTTTGATATAAAAAAATTGTGACGTCATCGGTTTCGCAGATATGACGTCAATTTTTTGAAATGGTAACCCCTACTTTTGACAGTCTTTTTTCCCTTAGAGCTCGTCTGCATCTTTGGACAGTTCTATTGGTTAGAGCGCCTTTTCTGAGTACAGATCACAAAATTTCACGATATGTTACATTTTTGAAAAAATTGAGGTAAAGTTTTGAACACGTTAATCAATGTAAAAAACCAATATCAAGGCGTAAGAAAATATTAAATTAAGTGTTTAAATTGTTTGCTATTAACTTCTTATCAATAAGCAAGACGATTTTCAATTTCCTGGATTACTTGTTTTATCGTTAGTGGCCTTATTTCCATGGTAATCATATTTGCAGTTCTGCGATATTTCTCGGTTAATCAAAATAAACTTTAGAAGTTAAAACTTAGTAAAAATGTCATAATATATTGAAGATACACTCTTTGATCAAGTTAATTTTAGGGTGGTTTTTCCTAAAGAAAGTACTTTTTGGTCAGGGTGTTAGCCTTTTAGTTTAAAGGCTTGTGGCCCTAAAAATAACATCGTGGGTAAAACACCAAGGTTCATTAAAACCGTGTACCTATGAGACCAAATGATTATTTGTTACAAAGTGGGTGCATTTTGAAAGGTGTATTTGTAATATTGTTAAATATGTGTAATTAAAATGCACCCGATAATAAGTTATGGTTTTCATTTGATATGAACCGGCATAACTATTTGAACGAAAACATGCATACCCAATCTAATTATTTATCACTAAAAAATTATCATACTGCAATCTTAAGATAAGTGGTCTTATTGGTGTTAATTTTAATTTTACTTTAAGGGTTGGGATAGTTATATGCCTTTTTGTTGAAATAAATACCACAGGATATATGATTTATTAGTTTATTTAATGTAAAAAGTAAACACTTTACTGTATTGCCAGGTGGAACGCAAAACTTAATATATGTTTACGAAAACACACTAATTGGAAAATTTTAAACTATGTCGAGGAAAACTGCGACAGGTGTAAAATAATAAATACATACATTTTAAAGACAACTGGTATCTATTCATCTTAAAAGGCAACTTCACATTACTATATTTTATTAAATAATTTCAACAAAACATAAGTATTTCCATACACTATTGTTTATACCTAAGCCTAGAATTTTTTTTAAGTAAGAATTATATGATTATATATAACCAAACGTTTGCAAGCGCTACGATTAGATTATTACAAAAGTTACTAATAATAATAATGCCACTGTCGCAGAATGAACAAATATAATTAAAAAAATTCAGTTGAACACGGATATAGAAGTTTTTAAGGCACTAATAGTAAGCAATGAAATAAATATTTTATTTAAAAGAGTTAATTTTTATTTCTGTTTACCGTATGTCATCTGCAAACCATGGGAATGGAACCGTTGTCCCTATTTATTTTGCTTCTCTGTAATTTTCTTTTAGCTTCTTTATTTTATCTTCGATAAATAAGCTAAACAATGATAACTCTTCATTTAAATTTACAGAAAGTACCATTATTTTTTATATTTTACAATGCTTGTTAAAACACATTAGTACCTAAGAACGATAAATGATTATTTCTTTTAGTGAAACCTACTCCATGTTTAGTCAAGAATAGAGAAAGGTAAATCGCTGGTTCTGGTTAACTTACTGTCCTTGCTTATAGCTGAATAGAGTGTGACTTATTTTAAAGGGAGGAATCAGGGAGTGTCAATAGAAACCAGATGTTTTCAGAGCCCATTGTATTTATACGGTATCTGCCTTGTTTGACCCTACTAGGTAACTGTTCTTTAAAAGTGTTGTATCAAATTAATAATCACTTAAAGAAAGTTAAACCGCCTTCAAACAAGCGCTAAACGAGATATAATTGTATTGATTTTAAATATACCAATAGCTTTACCCCAAATATAATTTTATACACTAACTAGAAAATATGTAATATGAAATTACCAACCGGTTTCTTACTTCTTAACCCAATTCTTTAGGCCATTAATTTTTCATTTATATTTTAGTTATTATTTGATTATAGTCAATCTCTTAATTGTGGCCTATTATTCATTAAGGTGTTGAACATAGTTTTGCAGGCTATTCGTGTTTAACATATTTACAGAAAATTATAGATTTATTTTGTGTTGCAAAAAAGTAAATCAACGTTATGTCCTCTATTCACTAAAAATCGCCCCTATTCACTAAAAATCGCAGGTTCTAATAATTTTTGTTTGTTGCATTTTATAAATAGCACAATTAAATATAAACAGGAAAACCTCTTAGGGATTTTTTATATTAAAATTGGGTGTCATTGTTTAATTAATTAATTCAGTTAAGAACGAGTTTTGAATTTTTGTTTGTTGCATAGTCTGAACAATGACTAGTTGGTAAGGAAATGCCACTGTCGAGCTAAATTACAAAATTGTGACTTTTCAATATTAATTTTCGTTATTTAGTGAAAAGTAATAAATCGGTTGCAGAAACAACTTAATGGTATCACGTCAGGATTATCTGAACATAATACCGTCAAAACCGTTCTGATTGGTCTACGCGTTGGACAATAAACAAAATCACCCTGCTTATTAATTGATCCTTTTTTAAAGCCGGCTGAAGAAAATTCAATGTGTTCTTTTGTTGTAGATTTATTTTGCAAAGCAGTTAGTACACAAATCCTTCTTTAAAAGTATCCCTGTTAAAAATATTTTTTAAGCAATTCAATTAAATATAAATTTCTACCCAGAGATAAATATTTGTAGCTCCCCAAAAAGCTGCACTCACTGATTAAATCTGTATAAATTTGTACAGGGTATACTTTTATACACTTTTATACGTCCCCGAAAAGCAACAAATACGTGTATATATATATATATATATATATATATATATATATATATATATATATATATATATATATATATATATATATATAAATTCAAAGAATTTGACAGTGCATTAATGACTGTACCTACTGATGCTATAGTAACCAACCCAAACGAGAGGCTACACAGTTCTAAATTAAAAATTAAATTGCTATTTTTACATATAATATAATAATTTTTGGAAACAAGTTTCTTCAAACCGATTTTCGTTGCTTTTGCATAAGAAGGTGGGACATGCTTCACAGACGATAACTCACTTAAATAAAATAATTATTCAACTCATGTTTTTAAATAATTTTTATTTAAAAACAATTCGCTAACATGGGAAGACTTTGCAAAATGTGAGCGAATTTGGGCCCTTGGAACGCGAAAACAAAGTCCGTTTGAATTTTTATATGCTTATATATATATATATATATATATATATATATATATATATATATATATATATATATATATATATATATATATATATATATAGACACACACACACACCAGGACAGGCCGTACCGCTCTTGTAACCTCACAAACTTTAGCATCGAAAGTGGCCACATGGACGTCTTATGGCCTAAATTTGTGGGTGGATGTTGTGGATTATGTAGGTTTAATCGATTTATCGATGCACTCCGTGGAAGCAGAGATCATGCATTTTTGGTGTGTTCTGACATCCGAGGTTACGTTGCTGGGAAAACCAACAAAATGTGTATATGAGCTGCCACAATAAGCATAAAACCTGAATAGTAAACACACAGAGGTTACTATACATAGCACATGTAATTGTGTTAATTGATGTCACTTTCAAACGGTGTAATAAACACAAAGGCTACTATACATGCAGCACATGTAACTGTGTCATTTGATGTCACTTTAAAAATGTGTAATAAAAAGGTTAGGTTAGGTTAGGTTTGTATGTATGTGGTCCATATCGGTCCCTCCATCGCGACGATAAGGTCTATTGTGGCTCACGCCTAATGTCTATATTTCGCCCAACAAATCCAGCCTCCTGCAGAGGTTGATCCAGATCCTCTGGAGCAAGCTTTACCTTGCCAAAGAGCAGGTATCTAGTCCTGTCCGCTGCCGTCTCTCTGCTGTCTCGTCATTCTCCATACACAGCCGGCACTCGGTCTCCTGACTGACCCCAATACGGTGCATCTGATGCCGCAAGCGGCAGTGTCCTGTATACAGGCCGACTAGAGTACTCAGTTGTTGTCTGTTCATCTCTAGAAGTTTTTTAGCCCTTGACTCAGACAGGCCATTTATGAAGGCCTTAGAGTGAGCTAATCCTGGAAGATTTTGCCAATATTGGATTGTCATTCTTTTTGTCCAGGTCTTTAAGGTGCGTTTTGCTGTGCAAGTTGTTATCCCCAGCACCGGTTCTGGTCCGACAAAGTCTCTCTGGGCACCACTCCTGGCAAGCGCGTCGGCCGCAACGTTGCCATCATGGTCTGAGTGACCCGGTATCCAGACCAGCGACACCTCATTACAGCTGCCCAATTCGTTAAGGGCAGATTTACAACTCCATACCGTCTTTGAATTACACCGGTAGGAACCAAGAGCCTTTATTGCAGCTTGGCTATCTGCATATATCTTTATCGATTTGTTTGTGCACAGGTCTTTTATACTTTCCCTTGCACACATCTCGATGGCATACACTTCTGCCTGGTGTATGGTTGCGTACTTGCCGAGGCTAGCTGATAGTCTAGCTTCGGTGGTGCCCCCATATGCGCCGGCTCCTACTCCCAAATTGGTTTTAGAGCCGTCAGAGTACCAGCAGAGGTCCGCTCTCAACAGGGTCGTTTGGTTTCGGTCCCAGTCCTCCCTTTCCGGGAGGACGATCTTGAAAGACAGATCTCTGCTGATCTTTGTAGGCATCAAGTCTGAGACCATTCCCAGAATCCTGTGACAATCACTGTCATCAAGGAGACCGGACCCTCCCAGACTGACTTCCCTCGGCATGCTGTCTGCCGTTTGTTTTAGTCTGTACGATGTCCACCTCGCCACCCTCTCCAACTATATGTGAAGAGGGGGAATATTAAGGAGGACCTCCAGAGCGGCTGATGGTGCGGTGCTTATCGCTCCCGTTATCATCAGACAAGCTTGTCTCTGTAGATGAGCCAGTTTGGCCCTCGCGATACCACGAAGTGCCTTAGGCCACCAAACTATGGCTCCATATGTTATCATTGGCCTAATAACCACTACATAGAGCCAGTACATCTGTTGGGGGTTTGTCCCCCAGTTGTTACCACAGATTCTCCGGCAGGTCCACAGGGACATTTTAGCCCTGCGGATAACATTTTCTAACTGTATGTCCCAGTTGAGCTTCTTATCTAGGGTAACTCCCAGATATTTTGCTTGGTCCGAAAATGGAATGGTTTCCCCCATAAGAATAGGTGGTTTTAATTTGTCCAACCTTCTTCTGGTAAAAGGTACAATGATCGTTTTGCGGGGGTTCACAGACATCTGTTCCCTCCGGCACCAATCATTGATTACATTTAGTGCATCTTAAAGAGTACTTGCCAGTTCCTCCTCAGATTTGCCTCTAACCATTATGACAAGATCATCAGCATACGCCTGGACCTCAACCTCCCAGAGTCTGAGGATAGCCAGCAAATCGTCCACAAAGAGGGACCACAGCAGGGGGGGATAGAACGCCCCCCTGAGGACACCCCCTCGCGGCCCTGACGCCGACCACCTCTCCCCGCAATGAGGTTATAATGGTCCGATTGTGCAGCATGTTTCCGATCCAGCCACAGATTGTAGGTTCCACCCCCCTAGCGATAGTGGCCTCATAGAGGGAGATCGGTAATGCATTATTAAATGCTCCTTCGATGTCTAGAAATGCCGCCACAGCAACCTCTCCATTTTCCAGAGAGTGTGTAATTTTCTCGACGAGGTTATTGTGCGCTAACTCAGTTGATTTGCCAGTTTGATAGGCATACTGGTGGGTATTTAGGGGGTTGTTGGGTAAGATGTTCCCCCTAATGTGTTCGTCCAGTATTTTTTCCAATCCCTTCAGGAGGAATGATGTAATACTGAGAGGTCTCAGTGATGTAGGTAGGAGGTTCTTACGTCCCAATTTGGGAATGTAAACCCCCCTAACCACCGTCCAGCTGGATGGAATGTAGTTCCAGGCCAGACTGGCTCTGTACAGCCTGATAAGGTGAGGTAGGAGAATCTCCAGTCCCTTTTGTAGTAGGACCGGTATCACCCCCATCCTCCCCTGGCGACTTGAATGGCTGGAAATGATTCACAGCACACTCCACTGCCGAGGCTGTAATTATTCGCCGAGCAACCCGCCAGTCCTCCCCATGAGGGCGTTTAAATCGTCCCTCGGCCGGTAGGACCTCTCCGTTGCTCAGGATCAGACAATCTGAGAAGTGTGTGTGTGTGTGTGTGTGCTAAGAGCTCTAACGTTTCTTTCCAAGATTCAGTAAAGGAACCATCGGTCGTTTTATCGATCCCAGCTCCTGAACACAGTCGCATTTGAGAATCCTGTGGATTCTGGCGCTGCTGGGCAAATTAATGTCCCCGCAGAACCTCCTCCAGGACTCCCTCTTAGCGTTCTTTATCTCTTTGTTATAGTGTGTTAGAGCGGTTTTATATTGCTTCCAGTTGCCTGTAGTCTTAGCACGATTGAAGAGACGTCTAACTTCCCTTCGTAGTTTATCGAGGTTATTATTCCACCAAGTAGACCCCTGACTGTCTATCTTTGACCTTAGTGGACAGTTTTTGTAATATGCAGAGACAACAGCTTACCTAACCTGTTCATCTGCAATCTCAATCTCATCACGATCCCTCACTGTGGGGATAGCGGACCCAAGTCCGGCGGCGAGGGACTGTTTGTACCCCTCCCAATCAGTCCTCCTCGGGTCGCGATACTCCACCACAGGTCTAGGGCCTGTACCAATCTCAAATAGGATATGGGCATGGTCAGAACATGAGGGTTCAGACGACACCCTCCATTTGAGGATTTTTGAGCTCAAAAGCCTTGAGCTGATCGTGAGATCTAAAACCTCTCTCCAATTAGCTGTAAGAAAGGTGGGTTCCGAGCCAATGTTGTTAACAACCAGCTCCTCCCCTAAAATGTATTTGAATAGTGATTCACCTCGCCTGTTAGTGTCCGTGCTCCCCCAAGCCAAGTGATGGGAGTTCGCATGACACCCCATTACGAGGTGATAGTTGTTCCTCTTGCAGTAGGCGATCAATTTCCGCACCTCTGCTGGAGGTGGTTGTTCTGCATCTCTGTCTCCAGGGAAATAGACCGAACAGGCCACTACTTCCAGCCTGGTCCCCCCGGATGTGATCACGAGATGGATGGATGCCATGTCCTTGGTGCAGTATTCTGAAAGTGTAAAATACTGCAAGTTGTTTCTGATCCAGATACAGGCTCTGGAGTTGGTACCAGTGCCCACCTCTACTATCTTACCATAAGTGTTACCCAGCCCTTTAGTTCGTTCCGAATTGGCGGTCCAGGGCTCTTGGAGAAAAGCAATATCTATTTGCTCTTCCTTTAATTTCATGCTAAGGAGGTATGTCGCAGCCTTAGCATGATGAAAATTAGCTTGAATGCACCTTATATTGGTGGGCATGGGGGTAGGAATATGGTGTGTGTATAAAGGATAAAGGAGTAGGTTAAGGTTAAGGAGCTCGAAAGGAAACGGATTTATGGTGCAGGTTCCTCCTCCTTTTTAGAAGATCGATTACCAAGCTTCCTATAGGAGACTACCTTTGGTAGTCGTCCAAGGGGTGGACTTTCCTTTCCCCTGTTGTTTCCCTCTGGAGGTTCCAGTGGAAGGTTGAATCCTGCCACCTCCTCTATTGGGTCTGTGTCGATCGTGTCCATGTTTGGTCCCACGAGCAGCAAGGGAAAATAAAACTCCATGGAAGAGCCCCGCATCCCATGGAGAGGCATTGTACACAGGGAGGTCGCCCGGTTTCCCTGGAGAGGGTTACGTTAGCGACAGAATTACCATCCTGCCAATGCCCGGCCATATCGGCCAGAAGCATCATCGCTGCGGCACCAACCCGCCAACGACCTTGCGATGTGGGTTTTTTATAGAGGACTCTCCTCGCAATGCCGGTCAATTAAGGCAAGCATTCCCGGCCCTCCTAAGACATGACTAGGTAGGGTTACGGTCTGGTTAGTTCATTTAGTTCACGTCTAATAGACGCTATCCAGGGTGCACCACGGGGAGGCGAACTAACTTTACACCCCAATAAAAAGAGGTTAGTATACTAAGAACACAAAACGTGATACACAGATAACATTGTCAGTATTTTCGCACTACACAAAATTGAGTTTTTAAATTACACCGTTAAGACCTGTAGATTGTTTACAAATGTAAAATCTTAGTCAGGGCAGAGTGTACATCTGAAACTGTATAAAAGAAAGTACATTTCCGCTTGACTCTAAGTGAAGCATATCATTTGAGTAAAAAAAAAATAACAAAAACTTCACAGGAAAGTTTGTTAGACTCAGAAATCGGTCTTACGGCTATTCTCGATGAGCACTAGATAAAACTAAGGACAAACAAGTGTATGATTAATTTATATATACTTCAACCCCTACATAAATATCTAGTACAATTAGAAACAAATAGTAGAATGTACCTACCTAAATCCTACATTTTTCTAAGTAGCGGTTAAAGTATATATAAGTTCAGTATATACAATATACACCTGCTTATTTTCAATCTGCCTATATCTAGTGCTCATCGAAAATAGTCATGAGACCGAAACTGAGCTAAACCAAAACGGTCTGAGCTTAACAAGCTATATGCTCTATGGTAATTAATTATGGAAGTATTTGTTCGCCACCTAGAAAATCTGTTTGAATTTATTTGTCAAATGTGGAAAAATATTTTTAATGCAAAAAATTAATAAATACATATACTTTTCAGGCTATCCTAATTTTTAAAGACTGTGTTGATAAAAAGGTGAAGCGTCTACAGATATCTCGGGTAATTGTAGAAAGCCACTGGCGTAAAATATCTAGCACACAAAAACGCTATCTAGATGCCAACAAAAATGTTATTTTTCAACTGTCACCTCTCCAGTCCAAAAGAGTCATGTCAACCTGCCTTAGATTACCCTTTTTCCGACACATTTTAAATGTGCCTACCACCTCGTATCACAAGCTACACGTGCAAGGAGAAAGTAGTTACCTAATTAACCCACAAAATTATAACCCTTATCTTAAGTTGGTGAATTCTAAATTCCAAATTTACAAAAATCTACTGCGCAATTCCTTTAAAGTGGGAAAGCTAAACAGCAGTCCAGTTTCGATCTAATACCGTAGACCTGTTACCTCTGAGACAGTCTGAAACCAATCTTTAAAGTGTCGTGAAATATGCAGCAGTCCAATTTCGATCTAATACCGCAGACCTGTTGCCTCGTAGACAGTCTGAAACGAATCTTTAAAGTGTCGTGAAATATGTTTATGAATGCTGGGCATGTTAAACAATATACCAAGAGCTTGTAAGACTGTTATCGGAACACTTTCTGTGACTCAAAATCACACATATTTGATAATGCCCGACATTAAAGGTAGACAAATTAATAAAACGTGTGTATGAGCTGCCACCATACATATAAAACCTATACTTAGAGGATACTGTATATTATCCACCAAATTCAATTGTCTTATTTGATGCCATTGCCTGACATGATAAGTAATCAGTTAACACAGAAATTACTGTAATTGCATAACACCAAATTGGGTTGCCTGACCATAAGTTGTTTCAGTACAGTGTGGAATATTTTCTACATTCGAAAATAAATACATGTAGTCTCCAGTCGAACACTATTACCTGCAAAGGACTGTCATGGAATGTAGTGACCCCCAGTAAATAATATATAATAATACAGTACATCAAACACCCAGAATCCAAAGCTCATATGTGTCATAATAGACTGTACCCCCCTTTCGGTTATAGGTAGACACCTCTCTGTTTATAAACAACAAACCTTTCCCTTGTTATACAATTACTACTTCGCGATCACCTTCATGCATCAGGAGGAGATACTGCGATGTTTCTGCCAATACCAGCGACAAGTCCCTGCAAATCTTAGGCCTAAATCCTAAGCATGTCAATGTCATTATTGCCTATCAAAATGTAGCAACTAGGTATACCAATCACTAGAAATGCTAACAACAAATTTCTTAGTTATTTCTGGTATGTCTAGTTTAAAGATCCACGTTAACCTGCCTTGCATTCCCCAAGTCCAATAGGCGAACAATGATATTGTACAAATTTAGTTACGCCTACCACCACACATCAGAACCCACGGTATGAAGCCGTTTTTGAATTTCTTAATTAGATTTTTGCTTAAAAAGCTAGAGGACATCAGGGAAGCGATTTTGGATTGGTTGGTGTCCTAACTTTCGCGAAGCATAATGAGGCTCCGCATAGGTGATGCGCTTTGGTGAGCATCCAATTAAGCTTGGTATCCCCTATGGATTGATTTTGTCACGTTTACTTTTTCTTACACACATAAATTTGCCTGAACACTTAAAACAATTGTAACGTTATCTTGTATGCAGACGATGTGTCTGTGGTGATTTTTGAATCATATTTTGAGGGTCTCCAAATTCGAGCACTGGAAGTAGTTGAGGGTTTTGTGGCATGGTGGCGTGAAAATTTGTTACTTCCAAATGTTGAGACTACTGTAGTTCACTTCATTAGAAGAAGAAATGCTACCGACGGCTTCGTAAATAGTTTGAGTAGCAATGAATTTAGTCTTCCGTGCTCTGTGCTTCTATTGGGATCCGTGGTAAGTGGTGACCTAACCTGGAGTCGGCAAATAGATGCGTGTAAAAAGCTAAATGATTATTTTTTTTTTTTTGGCTTTGGGTCGATTACAGCTTTACCTTGTCCAGTCAGTGTCCTCCTATAACACACTTGCATGGAAATGTACTTCCAGAGTTACAAAGCGTTTAGAATTGAAAAAAAGAATTATTCGAATTATTTGATATTAGACCAAGGGAGACATGTCGACCATACCTTACAGATTACCACATCTTGACAGCTCCTTGTATATACATCTATAAAACTGTAATTTTTGTGGGGTTTCATTCAGAATTCTTGACCTGACCTGACCTGAGTTTATATTTTGTTTTTTTGTATCATTACATTTTTGTGGAAAAAATTCACTAATGAGGAGATCGCGACTCTTGAATTTTACAAAAATGTCTTCAAAGGACCGCGACTTAGGCCACTTAGAACACATATCCGAGGTCAGTTTCCTTTATATATATATATATATATATATATATATATATATATATATATATATATATATATATATATATATATACCGACAATAGGCATGGATGCAAAATGATAATGTATCCTCTTACTATGTCGAAAAGCATAACTATTGGACAATTGATACTCCCTTTATTAATCTTATTTTTAAAGGGGTAGACATTGATCCAATCCAATCCATAGCAGGTGGTAGTGGAATTTTCCTTTACGTAATAGTAAACGATTCTTTCACGCCCGAGGAGGTACCACCCCATACATCAAGGGGCCGGTGAAGTCCCAACAGACGTTTCCGGTTCTGGTGTATGAGTCGGTTTCCCTTATAAACAAAAATGATGATGGCTCCTCCTTGTACAACATATTCCGGAGGCAAAATACCCCTCAATTCGGATCTCCGGGAGAGGGGTGTACAGGGGGCGCCAACATCAAGATTTAACATATCCTTTTCGAATATATGTGGCCTAAATTCTAACCTGAACTCCGTCCACCATTTCCTCCAGGCTAACAGGCCCCAACTCCTCTTCCTCACCGAAACCCAAATCAGTGCCAAAACAGCCACTAATCACCTTAATTTCCCGGGGTATGAGCTCCTTACTTCCTTTAGATTGCATGGAGGCGTGTGCGCATACGTCTGTAGCAATTTACCCTGCACCAGACTCCCCAATTTAGAAGCTGGAAGAAAAGACATACTGTGGATAAAACTTTCTCTCAGGGCTGCAACTAAATTCATCTGTTGCATTTACCGGTCACCTTCTGACAACAACTTTGTCCAGCTCTTTGACTACCTTTCTGAAAAAACCGACTATCTGATTTCTGAATATCCTTCCTCCGAGGTCACTATTCTTGGTGACTTCCATGTCCATAATAAGGAATGGCTAGGATCTTCCAAAACCGATCCACAAGGGAGAGCAGCGGAGGTCTTTGCAGTCAGCAATTCTTTAGCCAATATGGTTCAGCAACCTACTTACTTTCCTCGTATCCCAACACATAGGTCAAATCCCTTGGATCTCCTTCTTACTACACAACCTGAATGCTAAAAGATATCAATCACCGCCCCTCTTGGTCGCTCAGACCACGGCATGGTCACTGCTTCCTGCGCAATGCAACCCGAGGTCACACAGTCATCACACCCACGTATCGTTTGGCACTACAACTCCGCAAACTGGGACGAAATGCGGGATTACTTTTCCTCATTTCCATGGGCGTCTGTCTGCTTCTCTCATCCTGACCCCTCTGATATCTCACAAAACGTCACCGAAATTATCCAAGCTGGCATGGAATTATTTATCCCACGTACACATAAAACCTCTTCAGCCACTCAAAAGCCCTGGTTCTCTAAATCCTGTGACAAGGCCAGACTTGAAAAGGTCAAAGCTCACAAAACGCTTCTACACAATCCCAGTCAAGAAAATCGTCAAGCATTTAACGACGCAAGAAACCGCTATGTCCGCATTCTTTCTGAGGCAAAAAACTCGTTTAATAACCACATCAAAAACAAAGTCCTCTTAAGCTCTAACGGCGGCAAACCCTTCTGGACTCTTGCTAAATCTATTGGGAATAATTTCTGCAAAAGCACGTTCCCACCTCTTGTCTCAGGGGATGAAATTGTTTCTACTGCCCTGGGCAAGGCTGAACTTTTTGCTTCGTTGTTCGCCGGCAATTCTACTCTCAACCCACCTCTAAATGTTCAACCACCAACAGTCCCCAATGTCGCGCATAAAATGACGGATATCATTTTCAAAACTAAAAAGGTACGAAATATGCTCTCTTCTCTTAATACCAGGAAAGCCTCTGGCCTTGACGAGATCCCAGCAATTGTTCTCAAAAAATGCGAACCAGAGCTTGCTCCTGTCCTGACTCGTCTGTTTCAGATATCTTATAATAAAGGCATATTCCCTAGTAACTGGAAAACTGCTCGAGTACAACCCATCCCCAAGAAAGGATCCAAAGTGCTTCCCAGCAACTACAGGCCTATTTCTCTCCTTTCAGTCGTCTCTAAAGTGGGAAAAGTATATAAACACCGAATTACTAAAATTTCTTGAAAAACACAGTCTAATCCACGACAGGCAGTATGGATTCCGTCAGCGCAGATCGACTGCCGACCTCCTTTCCTTTGACACCCATTCTTGGAACAAGTCTATGGAACAACACGGTGAATCCCAGATTGTTGCTCTAGACATATCCAAAGCATTTGACCAGGTCTGGCACGCAGGGCTGCTTAATAAACTTCCGGCCTATGGCCTACCACCAAAACTCTGTATGTGGACAGCAAATTTCCTCTCCAACAGGAGCATATCTGTTGTTGTGGATGGCCATTCCTCTAAACTGTATCCAATTAATGCATGAGTTCATCAAAGTTCAGCTTTAGCCCCTACTTTGTTTCTTCTCCACATCAATGACCTCCTCTCAAGCACATCCAACCCAGTTCACAGCTACACGGACGACAGCACGCTCCATTCAAATATACAATATTCTAAGCCTGTCTCTTTAGTCCAGTTAGATGAGGATCGCAGACTCATGGAGGGTTCTGTCTCCGTGGATCTCCAAAAAATATTAGACTGGGGAAGTAGAAATCTTGTACAATTCAACCCCACCAAAACTAAGTCTTGCTTTCTTTCTCACAAGAGATACAACAGCCCTAGACCCATCACAATGAACAACCAAGTTATTCAAAGTAATGAGTCCTTTTCTCTTGTTGGCATTTCTGTGGATCGAAATCTTAATTGGCACCAACATGTCACATCAATTGCAGAAGCGGCTGCTAAGAAATTAGGTTTCCTCTTCCGGGCTCACAAATACTTTTCACCAGCTAATCTCTATACCTTATATACTTCACAAATAAGGCCAAACCTCGAATACTGCTCCCACATCTGGGGTGCCGCTGCCGCTTCTACACTCGCTATCCTGGACTCCATTCAAAAGAGAGCTATACGTCTCATCGGTGACCCTAACCTCACCCAAAGGCTGCCATCCCTTGCCCACCGACGTGCCGTTGGTGACCTCTCTCTCTTTTATAGATATCTGCACGGGCACTGCTCAGAGGAGCTTTCCTCCGTAGTTCCCCCACCTGCTGCCCCCAACAGATCTACCAGGGGAACAGAGCGAATGCATCCTTTTACTGTCCAGGTCACCAGACATAGAACATCTTGTTATACCCGCTCTTTTGTCCCGAGGACTTCCAAGTTGTGGAATTCCTTGCCGGCACATGTTTTTCCTTCTCCTCCGAACCTCCAAACCTTCAAGTCCAGAATTAACAAGCTGCCTCTTTCCTCTTTGTCAACACCCACGGTACGATAGTATTTAGGCTGTAAGCCCTCGTGGTGTGTTGTTGAAATTAATATATATATATATATATATATATATATATATATATATATATATATATATATATATATATATATATATATATATATATATATATATATATATATATATATATATGTGTGTGTGTGTGTGCAACCAAATTTGGTACCCCGGTTTCTATTATAAAAAGTATACTAGGTACCGAAATTTATATCTCTAGGTTAAAAGAAAAAAAAGTAATAAGCATTCAAAGAAATAATTTTTGGGTGTCACTGATGACCAGATAAACGCACAAAAACAAATTTTGTGTAGATAACAAAATCTATTGTATGTTACAAACAAAGATTAAGTTTTTTGCGGCAAAAAACAAACAAAAAAGGCAGTAAAATTACTTTGTCTATTTTTTCGGCTTGAAACGTCACAATCACGGTTTTAAACGTGAAAATTGGCATCTTTTAGGAAAAAACCTGAAACGAATACGGATTATGTAGAGAAAATGTCGCAAGAAATGTGTTTTTCAAGTTTTTTAGTTTGAGCTTCAATCGTCATTGTTTTTTATTTTACTGAAACATTTGCAGGAAGCTAATTTTAAATAGACCCTTTCTCTGATGTTTAGCAGTAGTTTTAGTTATATAGTTTATGGTTTAATAGTCTATAATGTATGCGGATTTTCGTAGAAAAAGTTGAGGACACCGCGGCTTTTTAATTTTGAAAAGATTTCTTCAAATGAGCGCGAACTAGGACACCTAGAACCCATATCCAGAGCCAGTTTCGGTTTTTATATGTTTATATGTATATATGTGTATATATGTGTATATATATATATATATATATATATATATATATATATATATATATATATATATATATATATATATATATATATTCAATGTATCACACCGATAAGTAAAAAAATAATAGGCCGATTTTGACAAAATTTGGCAGGTACCTTTCTTTTATAGGTGGCTTGGATAAGTTAGCCAGGAATATCAAATCAAGTTTTTCGGGAAAATTTTGGGTTTTCTTTCGAACAAAAATGTTATGTCCAAAAATATAAAAAATCTCTGGACGCATCAAGTGCGTTATGATGGTGGATTTTCATTAAAATGTTTTGAATCGCAAATATGTGTTTTTTTAAGAAAGCAGACATCAAATTCGGTTACCAGCTTAACATATATAGTAGAAACAATATACCATATTTCATAAAAATAACTTTACTGTTTGAAAATGTACAAAAAATGTTCGAAAAGAAACTTAACATGTTCCCGACAAAACTAGTTTCCTGTCCAATGAACCTTATAGGTTAATAGCAAATTGAGCTATTCAAATTTGAGGCATTCAATAAAAATTCACTACCATAACGCACTTGCTGAGTCCCGAATTTATTTTCTTAAAAACATGCATTATAATTGCGTTGTCGAAATTCCATACATTTATTGGTCAGCTCAGAACTGGTACTGACCGGGGAATCCGTCTTTCAAATTAAGCCAAATCATTGTTTAATCTATATCAACTAAGCAGATTTTTCTGGCTAACGAACTTATCCAAGCCACTGGCAAAAGAAAGATACTCGCCAACTTTGATCAAAATCGGTCCATTATTTTTTGAGTTATCGATGTGATACACACACACACACACACACACACACACACACACACACATATATATATATATATATATATATATATATATATATATATATATATATATATATATATATATATATATATATATATATATATATATATATATATATATATATATATATATATACATATAAAAATTGAAACTGGCCCCGGATATGTGTTCTCGGGGGTCTAATTAGTGCTAATTTGAAGGAATTTATTCAAAAGTCGGGATTTCCTCATTAGTGAATTTTTTTTAAGAAAATTCACTAACATCTATAGTAACGAAATTTGGTAAGTAGGTTAATGTTATAAAAAGTAAACTACATGCCAAAATTAAGATCTCTAGGTGGAAAGAAAAAAGGTTATAAGCATTTAATGTAAAAATGTTTGGTGCCAGCATTTCTATGAAAATTCACTACCATGACACACTTGCTGCGTCCAGACTTTTTTAATCGAAAACACCTTATTGCATTTTCCATCGCAATATAATGCATATTTTCAAAAAAAATCAGGACGCAACAAGTAATTTTTGGTAGCGAATTTCCATTAAATGATTCAAATTTCAATATCTCAATTTGCTATTAACCTAAGGTTCGTGGCTAGAAACCATTTTTTTTTTGCAACATTTTAAGCTTATTTACCGAAAGTTTGTTGTACATTTTCAAACGGTTAAGTTATTTTGGTGAAATATGCTACATTGTTTCTACTATATTGGTTATTCTTGTAATAACCAAATTTGACGCCTGCATACATTAAAGAAGACATATTCTATTAAAAACATTTTTATGAACATTCACTACCATAACGCACTTACTGCGTCCGGCCTTCTATTTATAGGTTTATAAAGGTGTATCTTATTTGTGTATTTTGAGGTTTAATTGCAGTCCTTTTGTATGCAACTTATAGCGAAGACATATGCTAAATGCCGACAAGTGTAATAAAAATTTATTTATATATGCGTCTATAAAAAACAAACTAGTCTAGTTATGTCCACCTTTAATTACGTGTTGCAAAATTTCATTTAAATGCAAGTAGGTATTATATATCGCTATTCAAGAGATATGGTTCTGTAATTTTTCTTTTACTAGCATACACTGGATTAATGAGATAAATATGAGATAACCGTACTTATGTGTTTTAGAATGCACAACAAAATAAGCTCTAAAATACAGAGACTAAGTAATTCCTGTAAATATTTACGACAATTTATAAGTAATTTAAGATTTAGATGAGCTTAATAATTCTGTCTGTAGATGCAGTAATGGTGAAACTAATTGCATAAAAACTGAAAATTACTGTTAAACAGCAAATGATAAACATAGACAAGCCCCTATGTTTATATAACTTGCCTTAAATAAAACCATCATTTTTTCTTGTAAAAATCAGAAGCAATAGGTGGCTTTTTAAAGGCGTTTGTAATTAATTTAATACTTATTTAAGCTTTTTTTATCACTTTGTTGGGTTAAGATGTATAAAACAGTTGAAACGAACGATAAATAAAAAACATATGAAGAAAAAAGATTTATTTCTTTAATAAAAACTCAACTAAACGTTTGACAATAAGTAAACCTGAAATACCGATACTAGTATAAGTACGTAGACGTGTTTATGTTTTAAATTTTAGCCTTCTGGTTTTGGTAATAACATTTTTTATAAAAAAACTTAAGATCTGTCCATTTTCTTCCTGAAAAAATATTATTTTTGGTAAGACATTCTTGGCATTCCTTCTTCCCAGGAAGCATTTCACGCTGAATATTTCTTTTAAAAAACTGAAGGGCCACAGATTTTTCTTTTGTAGTCCAAACCCTTCTTTTAGTTAGGTCTACCTTTGGTTTACCTAAAATACATAAGCATAACATTCTCATTAATAAACATTTTATCTTGGTCCTGATGAACAGTTCATCAAGTATGGAGAGGTATAATATATGTGCCAAGAAGCAGAAGCAGGACCCATAAAGAGAACATCAATTTTTGAAATGCAGACATTGCAAAAAATGACCAGGGCAAGGTCCATAGATAAAAAAACACTAAAAGTGTCCTAGAAGAAGTGACAGAAGATATTTGTTACTAAATTCAGAGGAAGAAGGCAAAACTTACTCGACATAGGTGCGACAACAAGGAGACATCCCCTTTAGATTGTAATGGTAAATAGGTTATAGTATGTATATATTACATCAGTAAAGCGGTATCTAAAATATTGAGTGAAAAGAGGGACGAGAGAAGTTGAAGTAGGGGAAAGGGAGGGGTCGTGGGGGGGTTCATATAACTCTGACTGCAAATATGTTTATATTTATATTTTAACGAAAGATGTATACCTTTTATGCTAACCCTTTTTTCTTTGATATTAATGTCTTCCAATTCACACATATATTTATTCAAATCACATGTAGAGTCAGCATTTACCTCCTCCAGGTCTCCAGTTGCATCTTCTTTTGTAAGCTCCAATGCAGGTAAGTCTGTAATATGATTTATAAATAAAGTTAAAAAACCTTTTATTACCTTCAATGTTGATTTCCTCAAGTGACTTTCCGGCATATTTCTTTGCTTCTCCTTTATCGACTGCAATCAAAAGCCTGCTTATTTTGGTCATTTCAACAGCGCTCTCGTGTATACGATAAAAGTCGCGGTGAACACGTATGTCGTGCCCTAAATGACGAGCAAGCCAGTCGCATTCATGTTCCTTCAGATTAAATATTTGACTAACTGTGGCTACATACTTTCTTAGTTTTGTACTTGTTATATTTTCACCATTTTCCAACTCTGCTTCTGCACATGCCTTTTTTAAGCAATCGTGACCACGTAAATGGGAATTGAGTTGTGATTTCTGAGATCTCGCAAAAACATATTTATTTTCTGGTAATATTCCACCTTGATCTCTTGTAGCTATTAGTAAATCAATACATTGTTTCATTTCATTGGTTAAAATTACATGAACTATTCTACCTCTCTTACCTACTACTTCAACAACAGTTAACTTGGCTGCCAGGTCTAGTTCAAGAGGTGTGAGAGAGCTTTTAAATTCATCTGTACCCTGCTCTGACCAGGATGGTCTGTTGTGATAATCTGTTAAATGCATTTTCGATGCTTCACCTGAACGCCTTTTATTAAAGAGAATTATTTTACATAGTGTTAACGAAGCAAGTTTCTTCCAGATATGCGGTGTGCATTTACCCGTAACAAGATTTTTTGTTAGCTTCATCTCTTCCTCTAAATATTTATTCAACTTCATAAGGTCACTAGTGAGAGGAAGGAGTTGAGTAGTGTTCATTTTTCTCCTGTTAAGAGTGGTTAGTGCTCTAGATGATATTTTTGCAGAACATTCAAGGTCAATTAACTCTAAAAGAGATTTCAATTCTGTGTGCCTGTCTAAATTACCTTGCCTTAGTGCCGAACCTTTTTCAATGGCTATACACTTCCTCAATAAATGTCCAATTTTCAAGGCCAATGATGGTACTTCGAAACTCTGACTATATGTATCTTCATTACACTTGAGGCACAATTTTTTTGTCGCAATTATAATACCATCAAAATGTTTTGGAACGAGCCAGTTGGATAAGGGCTGGTCAATATTATTCACTTCTTGTAATTTTAGTTTCAATCTTGCTACTTGTCGCATCGATTGGCGTATCAACTCTCTTTGAGCTACTCCGTACTTTTCATACAAAAATGTACCTAGTTTAAGGATCAAAATGTCTTCTTTAACAATCTGAGACACATTGTTATATCTCAGTGAATTTATGATATTACAGCGGAACTCGTCATTCACTTGTTTGCCTAGGATTTCAAACAGTATAGCACTGCTTTCACTAAGCGCATTATTTTCATTTTTATCAGGAGTCTCAGACCTTATTTTGCGGCAAAACCTAACATGGTGCCACATATATTTTTTACTTATAAAGCCCAGGCAACTTGGACATGGTCCAAAATCTGTATAGGATTGCAGAGTTATTTCTGTTGTGCACCTTACCAAAAGGAGTTCGCCTGTTTTTGTTGCTAGCACGTTACAATTATGATAGAAGTCACCAACACGTAATAAATTTTCCAGAAGCTGTCGACGTATTTTACTTCTTTTGGGATGAAGCAGTATTCGACTAATTTTAATTTCATCGCGATGCACATTTTCAAAATGTCTAGCCATATTGTTTGTGAGAATCTTGCTACAAATGTAACAGCAGTGGCGTTTATCTCTAATTCTCTTCCCGTTATTTTTTCTAGCAATAGACCATGTTAATTGTGTGTCTTCTTTAAAACTTCTTATTTCTCTTTCCCTCTCCGTATCCTGATCAATCTGGATGTGATGATCGCGTGCGTGGCTTAAAGCTATTTTACGAGCACCATTGTGACTGTCATGATTGACTTTCTTACTATTTTTATAGACTTCGTTTGCGCCGCTTGCATTTATTTCAGGAACCTTAGTTCCACCGTTATTTGTGTTTTTATTTTGAACTATTTTCTTACTTTCTTTATTATAGTCATCGACATCGCTAAATTTTATCACTTTGCAATTAGTTTTACTTGCGTTAGAATAAAATACGTTGACTTGATTTTCTGACGTACTACAGTTTTCAAATTGTGCACCATCTTCCTCGCTCAATTGACTGTTTCTATTGAAAGTTCAGGCCTATAACTAACATCACTACTAGTGCTTGAAAAAGGATCAGCTTCAGATGTGCTACTGGCTGGAGGAGTGGTATAAAGTCGCTTTTTGACATTAGACTTTCTCAAATTGTAAGAATGTAAACGCCTTTTTTCTGAAGAAGAAGATATAGTAGTATCTTGCACGCAAACATTTTTCTGGACATCTTGTTCCGATTCAAATAATTTTGTGTTGAGCTGTAGGGAATTTTTATCTGAAACAAAAAACCCAGATACTTTGTCTTAAATGGATGATGGAACATATTTTTTGTTAACAAACGGTAGTATTTATAAAGTTTGACTTTCTGTTTACCTATTGCCATCAAAATAAAACGAAACATCGAAAAGTCTAGAAAAAAAACACCTAAAATATATCTAGATATTTTAAACTTGCTTTGTGGCTTTTTAAAATATATAGGTGTATGAAGCTATTTCGTTAACCTATTTACTCAATAGAAATAAAATTTCTTCAAATTTGCGCCAACTAGGATTCCTAGAACCCATAGCGGGGATCAGTTTCAGACTGTATAGGTTTGTTTATATTTGTATGTATATGTATATCACAAGGAGAACTAAAAAAATAATGAAATGATTTCTATTTAGTTCAGCATGCGTTTTCCTTTAGTGAATGGCTTGGCTAAGTTCGTTTACTAGAAGAATTTCACCAGATTTTAGGGGAAAATGTTGAATTTCCTTTTGCAACATTTGTGGTTTCTCCAGAAATAACAAAGATATTGTAACCAAATTTGGTACGCAAGTTGCTCCTATGTATACCGTATGGTGTATATAAATTCAGATCTACCCTAGGTTAAAAGAAGATAAAGTTATAAACGTTGAGAAATATTTTAATTGAAAGAAATTTAAAAATCCCCCTCTTTGGTAATAAACGGACAAACCATATATGACCAGTAGTAACAGTTCGGTTGCAGCAAGTAGGTTATATAGCTCATTTTAAAAAACTTTTTTAATGGCAATTAAAAATTAACAATGTTATATAAAACTACAAATTAACAGACTTAATAACCTGTTAAATGGAAATAAAAATGACTACCTCGGTGGCGCAGACAAATGCGTGTCGACGTTGCATATAATTAGAGTTAAGCAACGCCAGGCGCAGATATTCTGGATGGGTGGCAGGTTTGTGATCTCGTCCACTTCTGATGTTTACAAACACTTTTTACTGAAGTTTGGGCAATTTTTGTGAAAAATGTTTTTGTGTATTTAAGTAAAAATACTTTTTGTTAGTTTCCGTCAAAAAAATTTGGCCTATTTTGATAAACAAATACTTTTTAATGAGTTTTTGTGTCAGCCTTGTCCTAGACCACAAGTTTTTTTTAACGAATTTCGATAAACTCTTATAGTAAATTGTTTTAGCATATTCTCATAATTTATTTTTTTGAAAATTTTCAGCTAATTTTTGTAAAAATTATTTTCATCGAATTTTCATGGAAATGTTTCTTGTTCAGTGATGCTACATAAATGGTTTGTGTCATTAAAAAATTTTTAGTTTTGTTTTCTCCTCTCTTAGTCCTCTAGGAGAAAAATGCCCATTACTGAAAAATTTCTATAAAGCTAGAAACTTAAAATTTGGTATTTACTAACTAACTTATTCAAGAGTTTATAGTCGAACATATTTGCGACATTTTAATTAAACCCATGTTCTGTTTCAATAATTATGAACTATATATATTATTTATTAGTGGTGAAAATTATACATTGTCTTACAAAGAAGCTGTGCTTTTGCTTGTGTCAACATAATTTTGTAAAAAGCCGCAAATAATCAAACTCAAAATAATTTTAGTTAATGTCACTTTCTGAATTTTGATCAATCTTGCTTTTTCTTCTCTTTCTTCTTCCACAAACAATTCTATAGCCATTACAAAGATTTATTTTCACTCTCGCCTCACTATTTCTCTTCATTTCAACCAAACCTTCTTAAAAACATAATTCTTTAGCACATAAATTTTGACATTTTACATGACATAAACTAAATGATATTATATATATATATATATATATATATATATATATATATATATATATATATATATATATATATATATATATATATATATATAGAGAGAGAGAGAGAGAGAGAGAGAGAGAGAGTTATTTTTCCGTAGGGAACTCCAAAACCTCATGGGAAAAACAAGTCTGATTCTCCTGCCTAACGAACCTATTCAAGCCCTTTAAAAGGCGCGTGCCAAGTTTTATTGAAATCCTTAATTGTAGTGATATACACACATGCAAGCGTGCATATATTTATTTATACATTTATTTATTTATCCAAATATAAGAACTGAAACTGATTCTTAGGGGTTCAAACCGTGGTCTCGTCTAAGTTATATTTTTCTGCGAAAATTCCCTAAATGTATTATTGCACGTTATACTTATGAATTTTATGAGATATAAGAGACCATGAGCATTAGCTTTAGCATATTACAATATTCTTTATATATATATATATATATATATATATATATATATATATATATATATATATATATATATATATATATATATATATATATATATATATATATAATTATATAAAAAAGTGTGTTTTTAACGAATTTCGATAAACTCTTATAGTAAATTGTTTTAGCATATTCTCATAATTTATTTTTTTGAAAATTTTCAGCTAATTTTTGTAAAAATTATTTTCATCGAATTTTCATGGAAATGTTTCTTGTTCAGTGATGCTACATAAATGGTTTGTGTCATTAAAAAATTTTTACTTTTGTTTTCTCCTCTCTTAGTCCTCTAGGAGAAAAATGCCCATTACTGAAAAATTTCTATAAAGCTAGAAACTTAAAATTTGGTATTTACTAACTAACTTATTCAAGAGTTTATAGTCGAACATATTTGCGACATTTTAATTAAACCCATGTTCTGTTTCAATAATTATGAACTATATATATTATTTATTAGTGGTGAAAATTATACATTGTCTTACAAAGAAGCTGTGCTTTTGCTTGTGTCAACATAATTTTGTAAAAAGCCGCAAATAATCAAACTCAAAATAATTTTAGTTAATGTCACTTTCTGAATTTTGATCAACCTTGCTTTTTCTTCTCTTTCTTCTTCCACAAACAATTCTATAGCCATTACAAAGATTTATTTTCACTCTCGCCTCACTATTTCTCTTCATTTCAACCAAACCTTCTTAAAAACATAATTCTTTAGCACATAAATTTTGACATTTTACATGACATAAACTAAATGATATTATATATATATATATATATATATATATATATATATATATATATATATATATATATATATATAAAGAGAGAGAGAGAGAGAGAGAGAGAGAGAGAGAGAGAGAGAGAGAGAGAGAGAGAGTTATTTTTCCGTAGGGAACTCCAAAACCTCATGGGAAAAACAAGTCTGATTCTCCTGCCTAACGAACCTATTCAAGCCCTTTAAAAGGCGCGTGCCAAGTTTTATTGAAATCCTTAATTGTAGTGATATACACACATGCAAGCGTGCATATATTTATTTATACATTTATTTATTTATCCAAATATAAGAACTGAAACTGATTCTTAGGGGTTCAAACCGTGGTCTCGTCTAAGTTATATTTTTCTGCGAAAATTCCCTAAATGTATTATTGCACGTTATACTTATGAATTTTATGAGATATAAGAGACCATGAGCATTAGCTTTAGCATATTACAATATTCTTTATATATATATATATATATATATATATATATATATATATATATATATATATATATATATATATATATATATATATATATATACAGTGTGTTCCCGGATCGACGCATAAATAGGTGAAAAAGACTGAAATTTTTTGAGTTGAGACTTGATTTTTTGGGAATAAGCCCTGCTTGAATAGAAAATAATTTGTGTCATATTTTTTTCCAAAAATCAAGTATGCCTCGGAAATTTACAAAAAAAAAAACTAATTTTTTATACTTGTAAAGTGCCGTTTCTCTAGTAGATACGAGAAAATGTTATTAAGAAAAGATGTTCGGAAATAAAAACTGAGTAGGAATACAAAATTTTAAAATCCTAAGCCTACTTTTTTTTACACTTAACAATTTTTGACAACTGTCAAAAGATTATTTTATTCGTTTTTCTTCCATAGCATACTATTTGTTTTTAGAATTTCAAAATATCAAAGTGGGCTTAGAATTTTAAAATGTTGTATTCCTACACAGTTTTTCTTTCCGATCGTCTTTTCTTAATAACATTTTTTCGAATCTTCTAGAAAAAAAGGCACTTTACAAGTTTAAAAAATTAGTTTTTTGTAAATTTCCAAGGCATACTCGATTTTTGGAAATCAAAATTATGACAAAGTATTTTCTATTCAAGTAAGGTTTACTCCCAAAAAATGAAGTTACATGCGTCGATCCCGGAACACACTTTTTTATATAATTATATATATATATTTATATATATATATATATATATATATATATATATATATATATATATATATATGTATATATATGTTACAATATGAGGTGTCAGCAATTAACATTTTATTATTTGAAGTTATGTTATTTAGAAATACATATTTTAATAAAATAAATAGGATCCTTAAGTTTTTGTAGTTTGGTTTACATTTTTGATTTCCTAAATGTTTTTCTTAAAATATTCCAATGTTAATTTCAGAAATCACAAAACCATGTACAATTAATACTTGTGGGCATCTTTAATGTTTATTTAAAATCGAAAACTCAGAGCACAAAATAAATATTTAATTTAAATTTATTATTATTGCTTAATTTGTTTCTTTTTATTTGTATATTCACACTTAGCCAATATTTTATATCTACTTAACTAACGTTATTATCATTAAAAAAGTTATACTTACCTTAAATAATGTGAAATTATTTCCTGGTTCTGTAATAAATGTGTATATACTCAAACAGACTAGAGAAATGATGGTTTAATAATTAACAATAGCATAAAGTCTGATATTGTATTGTAACGCATATGAAGGTAGCAAAGAATCACTGTGGCGCTGCGATAATATTGTATTTCGTGTGTATTGACAACTGGAAAATAGTTTAAAGATAAATTAATCTCACGGAGAACCCAAGGTTACTTTTCAAACAAAGACAATGTGTAAATACTATACGCATAGCTATTATTATGACACCCTTTCAAGCATACAAATACGCTGTAGATGGCGCCAATTTACTGAGTTTGTAAAGATGTTACTTTAACCAATGTGTAAACTACATGCACACAATCGTATTATAACATCAGTTACACACTGTAATGAGAACAGCGTAATTTGGACATAAAAGAAAATTCTCTTCGTATTAGGAAGTTGCAAGACGCATATAAAGAATAATCCGCCTTGAAGCATAAGCAAATAACTACCCTGAAGCAGCGAAAATTGAGAAAATAAAGTGACATCAGGTGTAAGAGGTCACTTTCGGAGCAGCCGTTAGAATCCACAATCATTCACACACAAGATGTTACAACACATATGGTACAAAGACACACACACACACACACACAGAGAGAGAGAGAGAGAGAGAATGTGTCCAAGATAAGGAGGGCCACCATGGGGATCTCCAGAACGGTAGCAGATACAGACTTGGTTAAATAGGAGAAAAGTTGCACATTCAAAACACCAACAAAATGGCGGTTAGACATTCCGTATAATGGTTTGGTCTTGGAAATATTTTGAAAAATTTGGATATTTTGATTTTACATTTTTTTTCTAGCCGTAATGGTGGACCTGCGCCAATACCGATGGCACTTTTCCACAGGAACCTTCCATTTTCTTTAACGTAGCGTTGCTAATTTTTGAATCCAACGTTTCATCTTTGCGGGACTTTTTTTTAAATGCGGTTCTTATTTTCTGATATCATAATCTGAACGCCTTTTTTATTCCAAATTCAGCGATGTGTCACACTTTGTGATTTAGTACCATTTTAGTCTTTTTCCGACGTTAATCAAGAAAGTTCTTATTACGGACCTGTACATTGCCTTTGAACTTAAGTAATAAACAACTAGCTATATCAATTAATACTTTGTCATTTATGCATTATTTAGGCGACGACAGCCAAATAAAAGGAAAAAAAAGCAAATTAGTGACAAACCTTAAAGCATATGGTTCTTCTAGAAAAAACCTGTAGTTTCCCGGCAAAAGTCCAGCAATGAGAAAACAGTACATAATATTTTGTTAGCAGTTACTGAGGATCCCGGTGTGTCAGTCCGACGGATTGAACGAAATCTTGGTATATCAAAATCAACCGCACTTTTTATTTTACAAGTACGGAATTTGTCAAGGACCCAGACCAGGTAATTTAGACCAACGTCCCCAGAACCTGTATCTGGATCAGAAACAACTTTCAGTATTTTACACCATCAGAATACTGCACCAAGGACATGGCAGCCATCCATCTCATGATCACAACCAGGCTGGAAGTAGTGGCCTGTTCGGCCTATTTCCCCAGAGACAGAGATGCAGAACAACCACCTCCAGCAGAGGTGCGGAAATTGATCACCTACTGCAAGAAGAACAATTATCACCTTGTAATGGGGTGTGATGCGTACTCCCATCATCTGGTGGGGGGGTGCACAGACACTAACAGACGAGGTGAGTCACTATTTGAATGCATATTAGGGGAGGAGCTGGTTGTCAACAATATAGGCTTGAAACCCACCTTCTAACGGTCAATCGAAGAGAGGTTTTAGATCTCACGATCAGCTCAAGGCTGTTGAGCTCAAAAATCCTCAAATGGACGGTGTCTTGGCTATATTACTACAGGAGACTGTAAGAATCCGCGCGAAAGCTCGTCAGGTTTATATTTATTATATGTTCAGTGTGTGCGCGTTTTTTACGATTCTACTGAATTTTTCAAACGAGCGGGAACTAGGACTCCTAGAACCCATATCCGGGGTCAGTTTCAATATATATATATATATATATATATATATATATATATATATATATATATATATATATATATATATATATATATATATATATATATATATATATATATATATATATATATATATATATATGTATGTATGTATGTATCCGTCTGACAACCAAAAAATAATTAACCGATTTCGATGAAACTTGGCAAGTGGCTTTCTTTTTATTAATGGCTTGGATGAGTTCGTTAACCAGAAAAATCGGAAGGGGTTTTCCGGGAAAATTTTGAGTTTTCTTTCGAAAAAAATTTGTTTCTCCGAAAGTAACAAAGTTGTTTTAATGAAATTTACTATATATATTGCCTTGGGAGAGATCTTACTACGTACTGAAATTCAACTTTATAAGTGTATAGAAAATTGAGTTATTCAAATTTTAAATTTTATTTCAAAAATTTTTTTTCTCCCAAAATTACAAAGTTATTTTAATGAAATTTGTTGGATATCTTGCGTTAGGAAAGACCTTACTACACAAAAAAATAAACTAAGTTTATAGAAAATTGAGTTATTCAAATTTGAAGCATTTAATAAAAATTCACTACCATAACGCACTTGCTGCGTGCCGAGATTTTTATACTTCTTTCAATTCGCGACTTAACTTTATGGTTAAGACGTTTGAATTTTTAAAACAATTAAATATGATTCATTGATTGTTGTGGCCCTTACTTGGTGAAACTTGTCCATACTGCATACAGACTTGGAGAATACTTCTCTGGCTTCACTGTTGGTTTTTAGTGGTGAAGGACGTAGCCAGCGCGTGAGCTAACTGGAGCAAGTGGCCCTTCGAATTCTGGAAGTTCTAGGATGTTCTTCAATGCTTCTGTGACTATAGTTTCGCTGCTTGACAGCATTTTCAGACAGATTAAAATTGAATTAGTACGAAATCATGACAACTACAAATAAATATCTGTTGCTATGCTATGATATGATGTTTTGATCAAAAAATTTTATCAAATTGAAAATAAAATAAAACACAGATGACAGATGAGGTTTTCAAAATGTCTATGTGATGTATGTCAATATTTAACATAAAAAACTAGAACTAGCCTATAATAACTATGATAACAGTTACAACAATAAAATAACTAAACAATAACAGTATAAAAGTAGTCTCTATACAACGAAAATATCGACATACATCAACCCATTATTTTATTACAACTTTTTTGAAATAATAGTTAAATTTATTTTCTTTGACGTATTTAATTAGAAAGAAGAATATCCAAGAAAGGGGAATGCATTAAATCAGTTTGCTCGTTTAAAACAAGGTAGTTATTGTCGTGTGTGTGCCTTTTGACTTCTAAAGCTTCAAAAAAGTCTAGTTTACGTTTGTCATAAAAATGTAGTGGTTGTATGCGGTTATTTATTGTAGGTCTATGTTCGGTATCAATAATATGTTTTGCAAATGTAGATTTGTCAGCGTGGTTATTTCTAAATGCAGAAATATGTTCTTTGTATCGGGTGTTAAAATTTCTAGAAGTTTGACCTATGTAGATTGCGTTACAATGTGTGCAAGCTAATTTATAAACTCCAGCTTTTGTCAGGAAACAAGATTTTTCTTTCGCGTTAAATAACAAATCACGCGTCGTGTTGTAAGATTTAAAAGCTACCTTTGTATTTGTACAAGTGTTTAAAATTTTTGAAATGTTTTCTGAAATGGTTCCAAAATAAGTTATCGAAACGTATCTGTTGTCTTCTTTGTCTCTAATATTTGGATAAATTAAATTAATCGCCAGCTCCAAATAACACAAAGTGTTAAAAAAATAGAGACTGTATACAACTAACTAACAATTTAGAAAATTGTCGGCCCTGGCCCATTTCTACCCCAATATAGGGACAAAGTATGTAAGACTAGATGCATTCTCGCAACAATTAGAACCGTAGACCGGTTTCGCTCTCATTAGAGCTCTTCAGTACAGCATACTAATTGTAGCAAAAATGCACCAAAACTAATACGGCTATAGTATAGCCAGCCTTAAAATACTCAGTGAGTGGTGGACGTGCTGCCACCTAGTTGCGGAACCAAGTAGTATTGTTTATGATTGAACCTTTAAAGTATCAAAACATCATATCATAACATAGCAACAGATATTTATTTGTAGTTGTCATGATTTCGTACTAATTCAATTTTAATCTGTCTGAAAATGCTGTCAAGCAGCGAAACTATAGTCACAGAAGCATTGAAGAACATCCTAGAACTTCCAGAATTCGAAGGGCTACTTTCTCCAGTTAGCTCACGCTCTGGCTACGTCCTTAACCACTAAAAACCAACAGTGAAGCCAGAGAAGTATTCTCCAAGTCTGTATGCAATTAAATATGACTTTAAACTATTAATACATAAAATAAAAGGATAATATAAATTTAATACAAAATAAGATATCAACATACATGTGATATAACTAACTTAGCACGCGATGTGCAGAGTCTCTAACCGGGACCAAGAATGAACGACATTCCACTGGTGAACAACATATTTATAGAAAATCCCCCAGGCGTTGGCTCTATTGTTCCCCGAGGTGACTTTGATCTTGCTGACGTTGTTTCTCACGTGTGGTATTCCGTCGTTCTCAGCTCGCTAGCTTGCAGGCGCCTCCAATCTTCCTGCTGACACAGCTGTCCTGCTCGTGGGAAGGTGACCTCATGGTATAACGGCCCATTGTTGTGGCTCTATTCATCTCCTCCCCTTTTTGAAGAACGAAGCTACGGTTCGTTCCGGATTTTTATGGGAAATCCGGACTCGGTGTTCTTTGGACTGTCTTCTTTCGTTGTCCTCCATTTCTTCACCCACAATTTTGTAGCTGTTGGATTGTCGTCTTTCCAGAAATACAATTGGTTCTTTAAATTTTGACATTCTTCGTTGCGATATGCATATTGCTTACTGCTTAGGATAAAGGTATCTGGTTCGTGGGATTATCATGTTGAAAGTATGGGAATTTTTAGGGACTGGTAAAGTGTACAATTGATAATAATCGTATTCTAACTCTTCTACTAGAGGTATCTCTATTTGGAATATAATTTTGAAATTATTTTGAACTGCTTTTATTTTAAATATTTTTTCGTATAGATTAAGATCAGTGGTTGTTATTAGTTTTGCATCGGTTACATAATTTTATATTTTATCGATTTCGTTTACTATAAATTTTGCTTTTAGTATTGAAGTATGAAATATCCCTAATTTAGCAAAAGTGATTGCATTTTCTGTTGTTAATGCCAGTTCTTGAATATTGTTCAATAAATGGCTCAACTGTGCGAGTAATTCTAGAATTTTTATGCGTTGGTAATGAGTTAGTTGTTCACTCCTAAGACTGTTTATTGTATTTTCTAATTCATTTATTCTAGTTACTATTGTGTTTTGATTATGACTCTATCCCACTATAGTCCGGTTAAACTCGTTTATGGCATCGATCATGATTGATTTCTGGGATCGAAAAAGTTCATGGACTTTGTTTTGATCTGTTGTCAAAACCTCTATTGCCTGATATATCTTTCCCCCGTCTTGTGAATCTAGATTTCCCGTGATTGATTTAAATAGAGAACCTAGTCTGTTTATTATGCCACGTGTGTCTATTATTATTAAAAGTGTTTATATTTGGAAAAATCCTATAAAATATATCATCTACGTTTTCTAAAGTAAAGTTTAGAGTTAATATAAAATTATGATACTCAGAATGGTAGTCGGTTGTCATGAATTTAATCGTGTTTGCATAGTGATGCTTTATTTGGTTATAGTCATTATGCAGTTGTGTCAAGTCATGTATATGTAGTAAATTCCATCTGTTTGTCTCCGTGTATGCTGTTCCTATTTTCCTTGGTAGCATGCCTGGATGGTCTAAGTTTTGTATTTGTCCCATTATTCCTGTCGTAAGGAACCTGCAAGGCGTAAATTTCGTAAGTGTGCTATAGTTTTTTCGTCATTTTTATGATTTATTAAAATAGCTTTGTTATGTTCTAATAGTGCAATTATTGAGTAGGGGCCTAAAAATGGATTTTTATGGATTTTTTAGAATCCCGGCGGGATGTTTTAATAAACAATGTCGCCTTCATTGAATGGTTGGCTCGTATGTTTATTCGTTCTTGTAGTGTTTTTATTTTCGAATTTTCGATCCGGCTTCTCACTATCTAGTAAATAATTTGCATTAAGTCTTTGTGTTGTACGTTGTATTCTTGCGTAATTATTACCTCAGGGTCATAGTTGAACATTTCTGGTATATAGCCAAAGATTAAATCAAAAGGTGGTTTTAGTGTCTGTGAATGTATTGTTAAGTTGTAAGCGAATATACAGTATGGTATTAAGTCGATGGGTTTCATATTTTTAAATTTCATCTTAAATAATCGATAATGTTCGATAATCGTGCTGTGAAATCTTTCGATTGGCCCGTTTGATGTTGTGTTTTGCGGTGTGGTTGTATGTAATTCTATTTGATATGCGTCCAATAGTTCCTTAATTATCTGGTTCGAAAACTCCGTACCTGGGTCTGCAACTATTGTTTTACACGCTCCATATTGTGAAAAGTATTTGATTAGGTTTTTCGCAATTTCGGTTGCACTTTTACTCTTTATTGGAAATGCTTGGCCAAATTTACTAAACGGATCTATTATTGTTAGGAAGATAGCTTGTTCAATTTGGAATGAGTATGTGTAGTATTTCTAATGGTTTGGATGCTGTAGGGGTGTGTTCTAATGCGATTTGTACAAGGTTTCGATTTTACTTGCATGTTTTGCATAATTCACAATTTCTTACATATTCCCCTATGTGTTTCTTTAAGTTGGGATAGTAATTTTTTTTTCATCCTCAGGTATGTTTCTTCCGCTCCCCGATGATTACTCTAACCCTCATGGTATTTCATTATCGTCTCGGTTAACTCGTCCTCGTTAATTTCATTCCTAATTTCCAGACATCTATAAAGTTTGGGTGATTCCACGTTATTGAACTTTTTATTGATTGCCGAACTTACCATTTCGTAATCTTGCTCATTTACAAAAACACAATATTTCCTTTCTGGTAAACAGTATTCTTTTATAATTTTTTCTATTTGGTTGGGTTCATTTAAATTAAAGTTTGCATATATGAAATTTCTTTTGTCCTTTCTGACTGAGAATGTCTGGTTTGTCCGTAGTTTTAAAAACTATTTGATTGGTTTTGCTGTTCACGATTTCTTCTTCGAGTATCAGTATACCGGGTGCTGAATATGAGTCTGCATTTGAATTAGCTGTTTCGTCATCCTTGATTTCTATTGTTTCTTCTTCGTCGTCAATATTATTTGCCATTGATTGGTTATCTATATCGAATGGGTTTATCTCTACTCTGGAAAGTGCATCTGCTGCGCAGTTTAACTTTCCTTTCTTGTATTCGATTTTAAATTCATAATCCTCTAATTTTAGTCTCCAACGGAGTAATTTTGAGTTTGGTTGTTTTAAGGAAAACAGCCATTTTAATGGTTTATGGTCTGTATAGATGGTGATTTTCCGTCCGTATAAGTGGTCTGAAATAATTAGTTGCCCACACGATGGCTAATAACTCTTTCTCTATTATGCTGTACCTAGATTCAGTGTCATTTAGTGTCCGGCTGGCGTAAGCTATCGGGTGATCCGAATTTGGTTCGCCCTGGCTTAATATTCCGGCTATTGCTACATTTGAAGCGTTGGTTGTTAATATAAAATCTTTGGAAAAATCCGGTGGTATTAGTACAGGTGAATTCATTAAGATGTCTTTACACGAGTTAAAGGCAGCAATGTATTCTTCATCGTTAACGTTTATTTTCGAGTTTTTCTTTAAACATTTGGTTAGTGGTTTCGTAACGTGTGCGAAGTTTTCTATGAACTTACGATAGTATCCAACTAGTCCTAGGAATGATTTGATTTCCTTGGGAGTTTTAGGTATTGCGAATATCCTTATTGCATCCAGTTTCTTTGGATTCGGACGAATCCCGTCTGGACTGACCACGTGTCCCAAAAACTCGGCTTCCTTCTTTAGAAAATCGCTTATTTAGCTGGATCTTTAAGTTGCTTTGTCTGAAGCGCTCGAATACTAGTTTTAGTTTCTCTATGTGTTCCTGTAATGATGTGGAGAAAACTATTACGTCATCAATGTATACAAGGCATGTTTGTCCAATTAGACCCTCTAATACGTTCTACATGAGCCTAGAAAAGGTTGCTGGGGCCCCAGATAACCCGAACGGCATCCTGGTATACTCCCAATGGCCTGTATCTGTGGTAAACGCTGTTTTTTCTATGTCCCTGGGGTCCATTTCAGTTTGGTGATATCCAGATATCGAATCGATCGTCGAAAAATATTGGGCTCTGCCGATTTTATCTAATATTTCATCTATTTTGGGAATTAGGTGTCTATTTGGTATGGTCTTCTCGTTCAGCTTCCTGTAATCTACCACAATTCTCCATTTTTGTTTATTTGATTTGTCCATTTTCTTCGATATGACCCAAATTGGTGAGCTATATGGACTGTGACTTTTTCTAATAGTTTTTTGTTTAGCATGTCATTTATTTGTCTGTCTACTTCAGGTTTATGTACGTAAGGGTATCTGTATAATTTAGAATGGACGGGTATGTCATCGGTTGTTCTTATTTGGTGTTCTATTACGTTTGTGTGAGTTAGGGGTTCATCTTTATTTAGAAAGATGTCTTGATATTCCGATAACAAATTAAATAACACTTGTTTTTCTTTGTCATTTAAGTAATCTGTATCTATATGTTTAATTATTGCCTTTTCGTTCACGATTGGTTTTTGGTTGCTCCTCGTATTGTGTTTATTTATATTATTAATATGAACTGCCTGAGGAACGCTATTCTGTTTAGCGGCTGGCTCATATAACATTTGCATCTGGCTATCTCTTCTTTTAAATGCATATTGTCTGTTTAGTCTGCTGACTGGCTTATTATGTATCCTATGACCTTGTGAGGTATCACTTAATATATGGTTTACTATGTCAAGTTCGGTATTACTTACAAAATAGTTCTGTGTTATTATATTATTTAAATCTAAATGGGTTTAGGGTGATAGTAAACCATCTGCTTTGGTTTTTATCTTTACCGATTAATTATCGTTATAATCTCTTGGAAATTGTATTCCTATAATTTTATCGCCTATATACAGCTTGTGATTCTTAAAATCTATTTTAGCTTCATTTAACTTGAGGAATTCCATCCCCAATAGACCGCTACAGTTATTATTGAAATTAAAAAGACAGAATTCTTGTGTCTTATCTGAAATTGAATTAAGTTTAATATTTGCACGTTTCGAATGTGCTGACGTACCATGCACAGTCCGTATTACAAACGGCTGACTATATATATATATATATATATATATATATATATATATATATATATATATATATATATATATATATATATATATATATATATATATATATATATTGTCTGGAAACCTATAATAAGCTATGGTGGGATTCACAAGATTTTTTGAAGAACCCGAATCTAATAAAAGTTTACCCTGGATTTCTCTAGGTTCTATATAAGGTAAATGGCTTAATGCACTAATGTTATTAAAACCTATTACGGTTTTTGCGTTGATGGCCCGGCCACAGGAAAATTTTGCTGTTGAATATTGTATGCCTCTGCAGGCGAATTTTCATGATTTAATTCGTAATCTACATTATTTAATTCGTAATTTACTTCGTTCATATTACTATCAAGAAATTATGTGTTATTTACATGGGTTGCGTGCCTTTGTGGCTGACGTGACAGTTTTGAATTAGAGCTGTCTACTTCCATGATAATTTCGGTTCCCGTTATTATTTATCTGGGGTCTTCCCGTGTGATTATTAAAATTTGGTCTCCTAAATTCGCTCGAGAAATTCTGTCTCAGCGTGAATTGTTGATTTTGTCTGGGTTGGAAATTTGTTTGATTATTTTGGGTATTATTGTTTTGTTGAAAAGGTCTAAAATTTTGTTGAAAAGGTCTTTGAAATTGGACGCTGTAAAAAGGCGGGTTATTTTGCTTTTGAAAAAATGTTCGGCTTTGTCCTTCTGATTTATTATTATTAAAATTTTTATGTATCGTTTTGTCTATAGTCGAAATTTTCTTCTGCAAATACAAATGTTAACGCTTGTTCTATACTCTCTGGGCTCCGGCTCCTGAGCACAACGACCATAGGGTTACGTAATCCACCCAGAAATGCTTTTAAAGTCTGATTTTGATAAATGTTCATCTTAATTACTTTTACTCCCTCATTATGTTCGTTCGCAATTAAATTTGATATGCGCAATTGCTCTATATGACGGCAACGGTTGGCAAATGATAATGCATCTTCAGCATTCCTTTGTTTCAACGTTAACATCTCGGCCAGTAGACTACTGTCATCTTTCTGGTCGGTGAAATTCTGCACGATGGCACTTCTTAGATCAGCCCACGAATTTATTACTTTCGTATTTACAATGAGCCGCGCTGTTCCCGTTAATTTCATTTGTATATAATTTAATAGAAAGTGATTCATGTATAAATTTTCATTGGCTACATAGAACTGGTTCATAACCAAATCACATGCTTTCAAAAAATTGCCTACGTTGGCAGGTTGACCATCAAACTCTGGAATAGCCTTAAGAAATAATTCCTTAAATTGGTCTGTCATGTTGCTACTATTACTATTTGTATTTAATTGATTTACTGTTACGATATTATCGCTAATGCTAATCGATCTTAATCTATAGTCAATAAGCTTTGTGATTTGTCTTCTGAATCAGACATATATTTATATCAATATACACACACACACACACACACACACACACACACACACACACACACACACACACACACACACACACGCATATATATATATATATATATATATATATATATATATATATATATATATATATATATATATATATATATATATATATAAATTGCAGGAAATTATAAATGTGATAGCAGTAAACAACTTAAACTAATATGATGGTTTCTTCTCTCATTTGGATCTGCTTGGCTCGAATTGGTTATTGGGCGTCGATACGCGTAAAAATCGATATGCTTTCTGTTTTCTAACCAATACCAACGACTGCGCCACTTAACTTTACGGTTAAGACGTTTGAATTTTTAAAACAATTTATTATGACTTTAAACTATTAATACATAAGATAAAAGGATAATATAAATTTAATACAAAATAAGATATCAACGAACATGTGATATAACTAACTTAGCACGCGATGCGCAGAGTCTCTAACTCGGAACAAGAATGAACGACGTTCCACTGGTGAACAACCTATTTATAGAAAATCCCCCAGGCGTTGGCTCTATTGTTCCCCGAGGTGACTTTGATCTTGCTGACGTTGTATTCCGTCGTTCTCAGCTCGCTAGCTTGCAGGCGCCTCCAATATTCCTGCTGACACAGCTGTCCTGCTCATGGGAAGGTGACATATAAAGGCCCATTGTTGTGGCTCTATATATCTCGCGACTGATCGTAGTTCTGGTGTTAGAAGGTTGTAAAAACTAGGACCCAAGCAGGTTATCGATTTCATACAGGTATTTTTGTTTGCACATTGCGTTTTGTGTTTTGCCAATGTTTTTATCCCTGTGTCGTAATTATTGTTAACTATTGTTGGTGTGTTTATATTCTTGTGTTGATATATTAAAACTTTACTTCCAATTTCAACAAAATACTACTCAGAATTCTTAACGATAATTTCTGATGTCAAATATTTATTACAATCAAATAAAAATTCCAATAATAAAATTGAAAAGGCTCTCGGCGACATATGTACCGAAGGTAAAATATTTAACTGCTCAAACAAAATACAAACTAACCATAGGGAGGGGTCAAGGAGTCGCGGGCCAAAGGACTCAAGGGGGCAAGCTGAGGAAGTGAAAGCAACAACATGAACTTTCGATGAGGCTTTCTCCAAGACCGTCATGCGCGGTGAAGGGCCGCATCCTTCACGAGGTCACCCTGCTGATAGCTAAACATGACGAATCTAGACGAGGAGGTCGAACTAAGCTCCCCCAATCTACGGTGTCACGTGGCCCGTGCCTTGCGGATGGATGGCAGCGGGGCGATGGCGTCTTGAACAGAACCTCTGGAGTGCCGGGCAGCCCTCCAGAGTAGCCCGCCTTACACCACACAGGGGGTTCTGATGGTGTGGACAGTGTTTCCCCCATTCTCGTGGGAACAACGTATGGATCATCGATATATATGGAACCAAAACCAGTTAGGCTCGAGGAGTGGCTCCGGCTACAGACTCGTGCCTTAAGTATATTCCAGAAACGGAGACGAGCCAGGGGGCGGCAGCGGAGTCTCGAGGTCTCACGACCGACGTAGATACGGGGGATCAGGGGGTAGCTTCGGCCACAGACCTGTCCCCGACACCCAAGCTGAAGGCTGGGTCCCACCGGAGGGCGGCGAAGTCCGCGGACTCTGGGGGGCCCTCCACCAGTGAGGACCCTACTGTAGGGGTAGAGGGACTACCCCGGCAGCCCAGGCGTCTTTCCGAGGCGAAAGAAAGAAGTTCCGGAGGGCGCAGAAAATTGCAACCGGGACGTGGACGGTCGAGAAACCTGTGAAGGCGCAAGAGAAGAGGACGCGCACGGACTCTAGCACGCCTACTACAGACAGACGTCCCAAAAGGGCCAGGACACCTATAAAGGCGCAAGAGGGAGTGCGAGTCAGAACACGCCGCGCTTGGGCTCTAGCACGCCTACTACAGACAGACGTCTCAAAGGGACCAAGGCCGGAACATCGGCGCAGACTGGCTCGTATAGGAAGGCTGCGAAGGGCCTCGGGATGTCGGTGATTGACAAGACGCCATCCTGAGGTCACGCTAGACCAGGGGAAGCCTGACCTGATCCAGGCTGCAGTGGTAGCTGCGATGAACTCTCTTCAGGAAGGGGAGAGCCCGCCTCAGTTCCACTGGGCGCGCCTGGCGGGGGCCATCCTCTGGATAACCTGTGCCGGGCCACAGTCGCGGGACTGGCTGCGGAAAACGATCGGGAGCCTCGGTCAGATTTGGGAGAGGGCGGACTTGACAGCCGTCGAGCCCAAGTAATTACCAAAGAGACGCAAGGTCATCGTACGGATCCATGACACCGTCCTGCAGGAGACGGTGATCAGTAGACTGAAGATTCAAAACCCTGAACTGGGGACACAACAGTGGTCGGTTCTAAGCAAGATGGCAGAGGAGAAAGGACAGACTCTTGCCTTCTCGATCGCCCAGGCATCTTCAGCCCTTGAAGGAACCTCCTTTAATACATTCTGAGGCCTGGGAAGGATTAGCTTCCATCCACTGGGGAAGCAATTAGGGGTTAATGGGACTTAGATTCCTTCAAGTCAACCTCCAACACAGTAGGGCAGCCACGGCCTGACTACTGATGGCTCTGAGGAACACGGATGTGGCCCTTATCCAGGAACCGTACTCCTATAAAGGAGACATTAAGGGACTCTGCGGAGCTGTTGGATAGCTCATCTACAGCAGATCCAGCGAGAACCTGAGGGCCTGCATTTTTGGTCAGGGAAGGGATAGAGTTTCTGCCTTTAATGAATTTCTGTTCCGGGACCTGGCAATGATCAAACTCCGATGTGGAGGAGTGGATGGGCCGATGGACATTACTGTCGTGTCAGCCTATCTGCCAGAGGACAGCACAGACCCTCGCCAACGAATTGGAGCAGCGGATGGTGGGTAGCAAAGCAGGTGGATGGCAGACCATAACCGGCATGGATGCAAACACGCACCATGAGTTATGGGGTAGCTCGGACACAAAGTCTGGGGGTGAGTCACTTGTACAATTCTTTATGAAATTTAATTTAGACATATTGAATAGAGGTAATAAACCGACCTTCACCACAACACAGCGTGAGGAAGTTTTAGATCTAACAGTTTCCACCCAGTTTCTGGGTGACTTTGTTAAGAGCTGGGCTTTGTCCGGGGAAGTGAGTAGCTCAGACCACAGATACATCCGGTTTGAAATCGCCAAAGTCGAAAGACAAACGGTATGGTACCGGGACCCCCGCAAAGCGGACTGGGAAGCCTACAGGTCAGACCTAGCAGTGGAACTGCGGGGAGTTAAGAGTACCATAGACAATTCAATAGACCTCGAGATTGCGGCAGCCCAATTGCGAAACGCAATCACCTCTGCCTATAACGCCAACTGCCCCCTGAAAATGAGGCGTCCACCAGGACAGTCCCATGGTGGAACGAGGACCTCAGGCAAAGGAAGACGCAGGTACGTAAGCTGTTTAACGTGGCCAAAAGGTGGGGAGCATGTGATAAATATAGACAGGCCCTAACAACCTATAACAAAAGACTGAGGGACGCCAAGAAGGAGTCGTAGAGGAGGCACTGCGAGGAAGTGGAAAACACGCCCGAGAGTGCTCGACTACACAAGATCCTATCCAAGGGCACTCAGACCAACATAGGCTCCCTTAGAACATCCACGGGAGGCTTTACAAGCTCGGGGGAGGAAACTATGGAAATTTTACTCCAGACGCACTTCCCCGGCTGTAACATAATAAACCAATCACCTCCGAACTGGGAACACTCAGAAATAGAGGCACCTTATAGGCGGGCATCTAGAGTAGACTGGACAGTCGCTAAAGAGGTGTCCGCAGGGGAGCGTTCTGTCTCCATTGCTCTGGTGCCTAGTCGTGGACGGCCTGCTGGGGAGGTTCTTGGGAGGGGGGTATGAGGTACAGGGCTACGCGGACGACATTGTCATCATAGTCCGAGGAAAGGTCACACAGTCAGTGTGGGAGCGCATGCAGACTGCACTGAAAGTGGTGGAAGCCTGGACGGTTGGTCAAGGGCTCGGGGTGAGCCCCGAGAAAGCAACCGTCGTGTCGTTTACGAGGAGGAGGAAGTACGACAGCCACAGAACTCTCACTATACGGTAGGAACATTCCAATGGCCAAGGAGGTAAAATATCTTGGGGTCGTATGGGACTCTAAGCTAACCTGGAATGGTCACATTGGACAAATACTGTGTAAGGCAGTCATGACCTTAGCCGTCACTAGGCGGCTATATGGAAAAACGTGGGGACCAAGACCTAGTATGGTCCACTGGCTGTACACAAGGGTGGTCAGACCATCGTTAACATACGCGGCACTGGTCTGGTGGCCTAAGGTGACACAATCCAGTGCCAACCAAAAACTAGGCAAGATCCAAAGGATGGCTTGCCTAGGTATCACAGGGGCCATGTCTTCAACCCCAACAGCCGCCATGGAGGTGTTGCTGGATCCCGCCCCCCCTACACTTAGTTATTATGGGGGAGGCCAGGCTGGGACTATAGAGACTAGCCTGCAATGGTGGACTGAAGATCAACCCAGGCTTCAGGGGCCACTGCAAAATTCAGGAGATCGTGAAGGAGCTCATGCTTGAAATAAGGTCAGATATCGCGAGCCGGCGAATCTGCAGGGAAAACAACTTTACAGTGGAAATCCCCGACCGCGAGGCATGGCAGGAGGAGACGCCGGGCATACCACGGGACGCGCTCATCTGGTTCACGGAAGGATCCGGCGAGGAGCGTGGGACGGGGGGCAGGTGTTTATTAGGAAGGACCGAGGGTAAGTCATAGTATTTCCCTCGAAGCCCATGCAACGGTCTTTCAGGCCGAAATGTATGCTATTCTGCACTGTGTGCGGGAGAACAAGAGGAGGGGCTACACCAGCAAGCAGATAGATCCTCATATCCACAAACAGCCCTTAAGGCCCTAAGTAGCCCACGGGTAAATTCCTGGCTGGTGAGTGAGTGCCGAGACGAGACGAGCGACCTGGCTGGGCAGAATGAGGTCACCCTCATCTGGGTGTCGGGTCACTCAGGGGGTCAAAGGCAGTGAAGAAGCTGACAGTCTCGCGAAGAGAGGGTCAGCAAAACCATTTATGGGACCAGAACCGGCTCTGGGCGTGACAAAGAGCACTGTCAGGGGAGCCATTAAGTCCTGGGTCAGAAACCAACACAAGGTGTACTGGGCAGACTGTCCACGGCTCAGACATCGGAAGTCAATAATTGACGAACCCAGTTCAAAGAGAGCTGTGGAGCTGCTAAATATTAGCAGAGGACAGCTCAGAAACATAACAGGTCTTTTGACTGGACACATGGCCGTCAAGAAACACCTGCATAAAATGGGGCGGTTCGAGGGGGACCTCGCATGCAGACTCGGCGGCGAGGGGGAGGAATCAGCCCAGCACATCTTGTGCGAGTGTAAAGCTCTGGACCGCAAAAGACAACTGATCTATGGTCAGTCTAGACCGGAGACACAGCAATATAGAACTTCACCCTACCAATCGCTGTGCAGACTAGTTCAAGGCACAGTGATTTTGGAATGGGTGGAGTAAGACTAAGGGCATGCACAATCAACCAAATGTTGCAGTGCTATCGGGGCGGCAATGCCGCGGACGAGCCCTGAGGGAAAAAACATAGGTACTTGTGCGAAGAACAAGTGCTTACCACAGGAAAGTCTTCTCAACGTCAATTCATCAAACTTGACATAAAAAGTAACAACAGAAATCATTCCTGAAATTAATTAATATGTAGCAGTATTTCCCACAGAAGAAACTGATAATTGATTGCGAAAAAGAAAAGCTAACTAGGAAACTTAAAGGCATCTATTTGTTGAAAGAAAATTGTGGCAAGATATTCTTCAGACAACAAGAATTTGTGTTCCTAGAGAAAACGTTTGGAAAGCCTGTTGTTTATTGTTTACTTGTGGACTGTATTTTGTTTAATGGTAATTTATTCAAAGTTCAAAACAGAGAAAGTTAAACTGAACAATAATATCTTTATTATCTACACAAAGGAGACTATACAATGGACAGACGGACACGTTTGGCCGCTTCGAGATTTACATACAAATAGGCAGAGGCAACCCCTCACATCCTTTAGTTACGATATAATGTCAGGGGTGCCACTGTTCGACAATTTAGGGTGTTTTTAGTGAAATATTGGTAGTTATATACAACTCTGGTGCCTCTGGTTAAATTAGCTAGTAACTACGAAATTAAAATATTACATACAATTTTGGCGGGAACTGACAAAGCCATTGCTGTTTAATGAGTTGTCATTAAAATTAAATGAAAAAAATCTACCAATACTCGAGATTCACTAACATCCCATCGTACCAATTTCACAAGAATTTAACCCAAATTACTACACACCTAGTTTGTGGACAATAGTGCTTTACTTTGTGTTTTTGATATTGATTATTTATTTGTTAGTAAAGTGGTTTAAGGTTCGCAAGAATAAACAAGCGTCAGCTGATCAACCAGGAATTCAACCTGTGCCCGGCAGGTCAACAATTCAACTTCCAAGAGAAGCTTCATTTTAAGGATGGGGGAGTTATGATCAACTGTAATATTCCATTTATATAAAACTACATGATTCAGCATTTCCACGTCGTGGACTTCACTTTAACCTTACATAATAGATTATATTTCATTCTCTCATTTACTGTATTATAATTGATGTAAGATAGTTTAGTTATAATCTTGTATCTTTACTTTCAACATCAAATGAATAAAGTTCCCTATTTTTGAATATTGATTTGTTTAAAAAGGGGCCTATCAGCAATCAATAATCTTAGTTACACACATACATCAGACAAATAATTTATATTTAAAAATCATGTAATTTTATATTATTTGTTTACAGGCTGCAAGATGCACTATGGATAGTACTAAACGCAACAGACCTACTAAAATTGGGTATGTATTGATTTTGGGCCTACTTTTTGAAGGTTTTATCTTGAAATTTAGTTACCTGTAAAATTCTGTTTAAAGGGCACGCGCCCTTATAAACCGAATTTTACATGAATACGCATTTGTGTCCTGTATTTGTAAAGTCATTCTTTTTCACTCAAATGTGTTTAAGCCAGTTGGCAATGAATAATGTGTATAAACTCCCACCACCACCACACGCGCACATGTTGAGGCGGGGGGGGTGCAAACAAGAACTATGGTTTTTCATGAGCGTTACGAGGACTCCTTGAAATAGAGGGTGTATCCATAAAATAAGATCGGGTTGATACTTCTGCGAGTTGCGTTATGTGATACACACTAATACGCACACGAAAATCTCAAAGCAAAAAGCAGTTCCACTGTATACTTATCTTCCAAGGACTATAATTTTAACAGGAGCTACGAGGACTTTCCGTTGCGAGGACCTATGCCAGTGATCTTTCACTGCGAGAACTTCTCCAAAGTTCCTTCATTGACTACTCATGATTTTTGTGCTGCAGTACTTTCGTAGTACGGTTGCGAGGAACTTAAGCCATTTGTTAATGGGTATGTACTTTATTAAACACACAATTATAGTTACTCATTTAGTATGCAGTTATGATACTAATAACTTACCGTATTTTTTTAAACGACATTATTTAAAGTTATTATACTTGTAAGTAACATAATTTTGCCACTAGTCATATTTATATATGCTGGAAAAATATAACTTTTTACTAAATTTTCGTAGGAAAAAATCGCTTTAGAGAAGATCATGACTTACAAAAAATGTCTTTAAATAAAATCAAACTAGGGCCGCCAGAAGCTACATCCAAAGTATTTCTCTATGAGAAGATCGATAATCAATAAATCCATCACATTTATATGATTATAGCGAGCTCGTACTTGATGCTCAACAGACAAAATCAAAGTGCAGATGTAAAAAAATCATTGGTTATATTTCAAGGCAGAATTGTCTATATGTATAACAGCCATGAGCACATTTATACTCTATAGCACAAGTAGTACAACAGCAAATATGGATTCCCAGCTATTGGATCTAATCAAACGAATGAAAGGAAATTAACTATAAATAAAAAAAGCAATAAAAGAGGATAAACGAGAAAAGCAGCTTAAGAAAAGAAAATTTTGCAGGAACAAGCCAGAAATGTGAAGATATCACTTTGTGTAGAAAAGATAAACTAAGTAAATGATGAAATCTTTCAACAAGTAGTGAGCCAAGTTAGAAACATTAATGATGACAACCATGCCACTGTGCCAAGCTGAGAAATCTACAGATGAATATGTAAAAGTTAGAAGCAAAAGTACAACAGAAAACGCCATCTTAGGTAGGGAAAAATTAAATTTAAGAAGTCGCCCATGTAAAAGTTAAGGTTTATACAGCCCTATGGGTACATATATACTGTGACAGCATATGTTTGGGAACGATAAACAGAAAGCTATGTCATTAGCTATGGCCCTCAAAAAATATGCTTTGAATGTACTTAAAGATATTCCAAAGAAGAAAACAAGGCAGATATGACAGTTGACGTCATTACAAATCATTAATCCTGTCAGAAACCATGCGATAGTCTATAGTAGTCTAAAGCCGATGTCTCCTGGCTGACACGTTTGGCCTATCGGGGCATCAGGAATACAAAAACCCAACAAACCCTGGTTGTAGCGAGATATGTTGTGTTAAATAATGCTTTGGCACAATTGTTGGCATTTGCAGCAGCCAAGCACAATATAAAAGTCAGGTGAAAGTAAGCAATCTCCAAGCCTCAGAAAAAGGAAGAAAACAAAACAGATTCGTCCATGATTTCACAGCTGCTGAGAAAACAGTATGACAGAAAATGTTTAAGCTTTATAAGGTGCCAATATACGCTCATCGGACAAGTGCCGTGAGAACTATGACAATGTGGGCGATATAAGAAATGAATGGCTCATTCCAAGGTCATTTATAGCTTAAAAGGAAAACCAGGTAGAACTAGGTTTATGGTGCGAAGATAGCTGCCCAGCACTATGCCTTAAAGTTGATTAACGTTTCACTGATTAACGATTCTGGCAACATACTCGTCGTGGTCGGATGTATCTGCTATAAAGTGGGTCTTATGTTTATGGACCAGGATTCATCAAGAACGATGATCGGTCATATTGTCCTAAGGTGGTGGTGGTAAGAGAGACAAAAAGAATTTACAAGGAACTGTGGGTGATTGTGAACAGATCTGTGTATTTGTTGATAAGGATGTCAAGTCACAAAGATAGCCTGTGTGTGAAAACCAAACAAGGAGTTACAGTTGCTGCCATTTTGGACTTTGTTCTGCAAAATTCCAGTGTCAAGCTTAATCGTTACAGAAATATTTTGACCCTTAGTAACGTTAACTGTAATAAACCTTGCTGTTAGAAAAGTTATGGTTAAGTAATTTTAAGAGTCCAATACGACTGTGTTGTCTTACTGTGTTGTCTTGATAAAGAAATGTTTGAGAAGTTGTGGGTATTATGGAACTAGAGGACCACACATTTTTGTTGTCTGCAAAACACTTGCCCATGTAAAAAAAAAACATATCCAGTAGCTTACCTCAAAGATTGTAATCAGAAAAGGTCCGAATTATCTAAAAACAAACTTTGTTTCCAGTAAGTAGTTGAAATACGTCTTTGTTACGGCCAAGAGGAATCTGCCGCCGCTACCACAGATTATCATTTCTAGAACTGGCAGTAGAATATGGCAGTTAGATACCTTGCAGTTTAGGTTGTGTAATTCTCCAGCCACTCTTGAGCGCCTGATGAAAGCAGGTCTTAAAGATCTACACTAAAAAACATGCCAGGCATTTGTAATGTCATATTATAGAAAAATAATCTGAGTAATTCCCGAAAAATGTTGAAGGAGTGATTCAGAAACTAACGAAAGCCGATTTCAAATTAAATCCGAAATACTGATGTCTGTTTAAAAGATAGTTAATTATTTGGGGCATTATTACCCTGATTAAGTTAAAACTGACCCAGTGAAGCTGTAGTGTATTTAAAACTGGCACGTTTTAGCCAATACATACCAGGTGCGAAGTTTTCTTGGATTTTATACGTATTACCGACGTTTTGCTAAGGAGTATGCGGACATCACCAAACTTTTGTAGATACTGACAGAAGAAAAGTTTATGCAGTCACTCTATTACCAATATACAAAACCTTATAACCACCTGATGAAATGCATACGAAGTTGCTACCCTTGCTTGGACTTATGACTGCCAAAAAGCATTCACAGCACTAAAAGAGTTTCTCTATTCATTTCCAGTTTGACATACCTTCATTAAGTTTTATGGTTTATTGTAGCCACAGGCACCATCAATTTTCGCATTGGTAATATTTTGTTGCAAAAAAAAGTGACCAAGAGAATATTCAAGCATATTTCACTCAAGTAATGTCTAAAGCAAAAAAGATTTCATAGTCATCATTGAGATTCAGGAGCATTTTCACAATTAAATATGTGGTCAAAAATTTCTCGTTAGAACTGATTATGTTCTCTTACAGTTCCAAAACTCAAAATTACAGATGGCAATATATGTAATATGTAATGTAACTACAATTTGGAGATCCCAATTCATTACAATACAGTTTTTAGACCTGACTATCGTTTCGCTAACAAAGTTAGCGTCATCAGCGGGATGAATAAACTGTTTATTTATGAATAAGCCTAAAAACTGTATTGTGTTAAATTGGGTTCTCCAAATTTTACTTATCAGTGCTCATCACAGGTTCCAATCTTCACTCATCGTATCTAGAAATGCAATTTAAAGATCGAACACCAATCCGGATGGCAGCACTGTCACGTTGATACACCCTGTCCATTTAAGTGTTAGTATTGCATCTCCGTGGAAAAAAAATGGTCAAATATCTAACTGTTGTAAAAGGCAACGCTACAACCATATAAGTAGTAGAATCCACAGAGGTTAATCAAAGACAAAATAGATGGGCCAGATATTCAGCCAATCAATAGATGGAAGGAAACTTGAGTTAAAAGACTGTCTTGGTCCGATGTCAGTAGTAAAGATGTTGACATAAATATTTACTGGATCCAGTGACAGTCTTTTAGCTGGATATTAAAAATTGGAAAATGACATTTGTGTGTTAAAGCAAACAGTCTGCCAACAACCAGGAATAAAACAAGTCGCTGGAAAAATCCATAGCAGTGCAGATGGAACCGTTTAGGTGTAAAGAAAACATTGGGAAATGTCGGATTGAGATGGTGCTGAAGGGGCAAATAATGTACATCTTTTTGAGTTGATTCAACAGTGTTTACTAATAAACACCAAATCAACTGGAATAAAAACAATCCACAATTTTTGCTATCATACACTTTAGCCATACATGAGATGACCGGATACACCCCAGGCATATGGTCTTTGGGGATAGTTGAAGCTTCCTCCTAGTATTTGATTTAGGAGACCTGCAGATACTCAGTGTTGGACCCATAAGTTTATAAAAGATTTGGAAAGAAGAATGAAAGACATTTATACCCTGCTGCGAGAATGTATATACAATGTAAATCAGATTTTATCTGAATAATTTCGGGAGGCAATGGAATTGTAAACAATAATAATTGTACTTTGGTTTATAAAGTTGCAGCAGAAGACTGAAAACAAAATTAGAAATTTTAGAAAATATTTTTGTATATCCACTGTACCAGCGAAGATAAACATAAAAAATGTAATGGTGAACAAAAATTATCTTTTAATGTCACTCATAATTTTGCTAAAACATTGATTTTTCTAAATTTTTCTTCTGCTTTTTTGAAATCATTATTTTAATAATAAAATGTCTCTAATTATGTAAGTAATCAAATTTATGTCATACACGATACAAATGTATTTAAAAGAATGGAATTCATTAATTTATTGAAATCTGAAAAAGAATATCTGTTTTTAGGGAATTTTCATAAAAAAATCTAGTATTCTGAAGAAGCGCTGCTTGCAGTTATTGTCGATGGTATTTCAATAGATGAATTAAAAATTAATGCCAGTGTTTCACAGAGATTCGTTTTGACTCCCACACTTTTTTTTTGCATATAAATAACCCGCCAACAACCAACAAAGCGATTCAATGCTTCGCTGATGATAGTACTCTTCGCAGCACGTTCTCATCGACTCGACCAATATCTGCTTCTAGCTTCTTATCAATGAGAGTTTGAGTAACCAACTCCCTAACTGACTCCCTGTCCAAGATTCTCAGCTAGTGCTATGTAATTCTGGTTATGTTTAATTAATCAAAAACAGATAATTGCCTCTTCTCTAGGAAGAGTGGGACGCAGGGCCCAGACGTTCAGATGGCTGGCAATATACTGCCCAAAAAAGCCACAATTCTACATTGGGTTCATATAACTATTGCAAACAATATTTGCTGGCATTGACATGTTTCCAATATTATTAAAGCAGCACCAACGAAGTTGATTTCCGTTTCGTGTTGAAAGATTGTTTTCATCACAGCAGCTTATAAAGCACAGAGATTTCCAGAGTTGGAATATTGTTCTCATGTCTGGAGTGCTGCCCCAAAAACAACCTTATCCCTCCTGGATTCTATTTAGAAACGAGCAGTTCGCCTTATAGGAGATTTATCTATCACAGTCACTCTCACTTCTCCCAACCACGGTAGAAAGGTTGGAGATCTCTGCCTCCTCTATCGACATGGCTTCTTACAAATTACTCTGTTAGTATATCCGCTTGAAACCTTTAATCAGCCAATGTGTTTTCGTCGAAAAGCACATGCTTTTAGTATCAAATAATTCGCTTGTCGAACGGTTTGTTACAAATCTTCGTACTTTGCTACTGGAAGCTTTGGAATGCCCTCCCGGCAGATATATTTTCGAAGACATATAAAATCTCCAACTACAAGAAGCGAGTAAACACCAACCTTGGCACAACAATCAAGTTTATGGTGTTTTAGAAAGGCATAGGCTTTGCGTTTCATGAACTGTTTCATATATATATATATATATATATATATATATATATATATATATATATATATATATATATATATATATATATATATATATACTGAGCATGTTGAGAGTTGATCTAGAAGAATCCTTGAGAGAACTGAATATAATAAGTTGGGTAATATATTGGAAAATACATCTTGGGAGACCGTTTATAATTCTCACAGTCTTGATATAGCTGCGGAAAATTTTGTGAGTTTGATCAATAGCGGGGTTGATATGTGCACAATTTTTGTAAGGGTGACAAAAAGTTGGGTAAAAAGGAAGGAATGGATAACATCCGGATTAATTAATGCAGTTAATAAAAAGAATGAAATGTACTTAAAGCTGCAAAACTATCCCAATGATAGTCAATTAAGAGACGATTACAAAATGTTTAGAAACAAGTTGACTGATCTCATAAGGAAAGCAAAAAGTGACTATTACAGTTCAAAAATTTATGAAAACAATGGCAATCCAAAAGGATTGTGGGATGTTGTTAAAGAACTAACTCAGACAAATCCCAGAAATTATGAAATAGAGACGATAACAAATAAAAATGGTGATCTTATAAGAGAAGAGATAGATATATGCAATACTTTTAACCATTATTTTGCGGAGGTTGGTAAATTACTTGCCGGAAATATACAAAAGAGAAATAACTGTAAGTGCAGACGTCATGTTGCAAATAACTCTATGTTTGTTTCTCCGACAGACCCATGTCAGTATCGCCAAGCTTTTTCAGTATCACAGTTAAAGATGACGGCAACGGAATTAAAAAAAGTCAAATACTTTGGGATTTTGATTGACAAACATCTGAGATGGGATTTACATATTGATTACGTTCTTCAAAAGCTGTGTTGCATTATGTACAGGTATAGATATCTTAGTCAAATTTTGAATGCTGCTCACCTAAGTATATTGTATCAAGCTCTGGTGTAAACCCACCTAACATACGGAATATTTGGTGGCTGGGGTGGTGTTGCAAGAATATATCTTACAAAACTAGAAATAGTACAAAAGAGGTTTTTGAAAATTATTCTCAATAAACACCATATGCATCCAAGTGACCTTCTCTACAAGGAAGCTGGATTATTGGACCTAAGGCAATTGTTCTACTTTATTGTCAATGTTAGACAGTTTAAAAATGAGTCCTATATGTCACTGGTAGAACACAGTTATGATAAAGTTTGTGGCCAATGAGACTACAAGCTCGAGGCCAAACTACTCTTCACACACACACACAGTTATGATACACGGAACAGAGGCAGGGTGTTTAGGACTCCCTTCGTTACCAAGACAGTTGGCCAAAGAAGCTTTAATTATCTGGCACCGCGATTTTATAATTCCATACCATCTGAGTTTGCTAATGTTGGCAATTTGACAAGATTTAAAAGAGAATTAAAAAAATTATCTTAAATTAATCAAGACAATTTATGAATGTTTTTTTTTTGTTGTTGAGTTAGTAGTAGTTTTGAAGTTTTGGATTGATATTTGTAAAATTGATGTGCTTTATATCTACCTGTGTGGCACCTATGTGTGAGCTGTATCTGATGGGCAGTTTTTCTTGTTTTGTTTAATTGATATGTGTATTTTATGGATTTTAAGATTTTGGCCCGTACTTGATTGTCTTATATTTTGTGCTATTAGATTTTATTTTTTTGTTTTTTATATACCGTATATATTTGTGTTTTACAGTTCAGACTTCTGTGTGTTGGAGTGTTACGTTTTTGCATTGTTGTTTCTAATTTAGAATTGTACACTGTAATGCATTTCCATGTCTCGCATACGAGTTTCGACTCCCGCGAGTATTTATTTTTTGCTGTTTGTTTACTTAGTAAAAAAATTTATTGCAAATTTCGTGTATTTTATACAGCAAATATAATGATAATAATAATTATATATATATATATATATATATATATATATATATATATATATATATATATATATATATATATATATATATATATATATATATATAAATAAATATATTAATATTTATATATTTATGTATCACCACGATAACTCAAAATTGAATTATCTGATTTTAGTTAAACTGCCCACACGTGTTTCTTTGGTGAATTGCTTGGTGAGGTTCGTTAGCCAGGAAAATCCTACTAGTTTTTTCTAGAAAATGTTGGGTTTTCTTTCAGATTTTTTTTTTTCTTTTTGAACATGGTAAAGATATTTTAACCAAATTTAGTATGCAAGTCACTCATATATAGCGTTTAGCATGTACTAACATTTAGCTTCCTAGCATTAAAGAATTTATTATTATTAAATTTATTTGAAATATACCCTTTCTGCGTATCTATAGCAACAGTTTAAATTATAGAGTTTCTGATTTAAATGTGTTATATTTTTATTTAACAAAATAAATTTGACACAATTCCTATCTTTAGCCAATAAATTGATAAACGGACAAATTATATACAACTGGTAGTAATAGTTTGGATACAACAAGTGTGTTATAGTAACACGTTTTCCTCAAATTTGAACTAACTAATTTTATCTCAATCAATAGAATCCAACTCTGGTATGTAACAGAAACTTTATAAAGCCACTCTTGCACAGAATTTTATGAAACCAAATTTCTTGTTTTTGTATAGATTATCTTCCTATTAGAAGATTTTCGTATTTAAAACATGTTGAAATAAAAATTGACTACTATAACACACCTGCTGCGTCCAGACTTTTCCGAATTTAATAGGTGCTCTGTATGATCATAAATATTATTATTTATATAATTTAACAAATTTTATACTTGCATATATTTCTTGATTTTAGCTCATCTTTTTAAGAAGAGATGTGAATAACATTATTTTGTTCGTATTTATTACTTTGTATAATGTGATCAATATTACTATTTAAATTGTTTAATAGGCTTGATACTTGCATACATTTTAGCTCACTTTTTTAGGGCAAAATTTCATAAGAACCCGAAAAAACTCAAGAATATTAAGTTGTGGCAAAAACTAATATTGATAAAATTTAAAATAAGCTTTTTCTGCATAATTAATCTTTCTACCCAGAACTGCAAAAAGTAAATAAAAAATTTCGGAAGGCAGGAAATGCAGTACGGTAACGAATTTTTATTAAATGCTTCAAATTTGTATAACTCAGTTTTCTGTAAACCTAGAAAGTTGAATTTTGGTACTTAGTAAGGCATATATGAAGGCGTCAACCCAATTTCATCAAAATAGCTTTGTTATTTTTTGAGATACATTTTTTTTTGAAACAGCAATTTTTTTTAAGAAAAACTGGTCCCATAAGGCTGGCTAACGAGCTCGTTCAAGCTATTAATAAAAGAAAAATCCTCGCCGAGTTTCATCAAAATCGGTTAATAACTTTTTGAGTTACCGGTTGCTTACCTATATATATATAAACATATAAAAATTCAAACGGACCTTGGTTTCGGGTTCTAGGGCACAAATTCGCGCTCATTTGAAAAAAAAATTGCAAAGTCTCACCATGGATACCTCTCTATTAGCGAATTTTTTAAAATAATAATTTGCTAAAAATTACATGTCTGAATTACAAAAGAAAAACAATGGAGATTTTGACCAAAGCCAGTGTCTCAATGAAATTAGAATTTTGTTGTTTTGATAGACAACATTTTCTAAACATAATGCAAAATTAATCAGTGTCCCAATGGCAACTTTTATACCACCAACATTTACACACTGATAATAATGTATAAAGTGAAATCCAATAACAGCTACGGTCCTCACAGACCAGAATTTGTTTCCTGGAAACAAGGCAAACAAAAAATTGCTATCATACACACACACCAACGATCAGTTCAGATACAAGTGTGTATGCAAGGTTTTTGCACAATATGTGAAAATTCAAACATGAAAAATACAAATTCTTGTGGCGCGTCTGGGAGAATTTGTTGGAACTATCGCACCCGTATTAGACGGTTTGTGCGAGGACAAAATGGTTTTAGGAAAAATTCATATATTTAGGATGCTGGAGCTTCGCACTACCCATTAAAATGGAGAAAACGAAACGAGGAACTAACACAAGTCCTCGCAATGCCGCTGTACTACGACATTTGTCCCTGTAAGACCCCTTATACCAACTCTCTCTCTCTCTCTCTCTCTCACTCACTCACTCACTCACTCACTCACTCACACGCACGCACACAAATCTCTTGGGCTTCAGGCTGCAGCATAGTTGTCTACTGTGGTGTTTAGTTTTTTATTAATCTTTTTAAGTAAATATTATACAACTGAAAGTTTTGTATAAAAAAAAGTTAAATTTTACAGGTTAATGTTGTGTTTTTGCTGTGTTTGTGAATTAATTATTGCATTTGTGTTTATGTGTTCTAATAACATGTTAAAGTTAAGAGTTATTGATTTACCCCTACTTTTGAGATTTAAATGTTTTTGAGTAAGGTGACATTTTTGTGTAGAAAAAAGGCGTTTGCTGAAGAAAAACAGCATTGATATTTTTATTGTATGACAAGAATACAGAAATGGATGGTTTCAATTGATGAATTTTATGTAAAAGCATGTACAAGGTGTTTCAAAATTGTATCCTTGACTTTGAAAAAAAGAGAAAAGGTTCTCAATTCTAAAACCAACTGTTGAAAATATAAAATAACTTTTAATCTTTTTTTGCGTGCGTGTGGGTTTGTGTGTGCGCGCGCGTGTGTGTGTGTGCGCGCGCGCGTACGTACACATTAACATATATGTGGCAGACTCTAGGAAATATAGTACCAGTTTGTGACGGTTCATCAATTTGTGATAGATTCTTTGGTCCGCCACAATTTTTATAGCTAAGAAACCGAATTGTCAAGGTTAGTTTTGTACGAAAAACAAAACTATGACATCCGTTATAATTAGCTTGCGGAATAGCAGTACTTAGTTTGTTTATATAACTATATTTGTGACAGTGTAAACAACACTAGCAACAGCCACCTCTGCATGAGTGTTTTCAAATAAGCATTACCGTATTTGTGGAGGATTTTTTAAACACAGACAAAACAAATTGGTGGCAGATTTATAAAAATAGAATATGCAGTGATGCTGTCTGAGTACTGGCTCTCTTGTAATGTGAGCAGTTCGTTTATTGTGTCCTGAGTATAATCATGTGTGACTGAAAAGTTCAGCAGGTAGCTTCTTTAACCTTGGAGGCAAGATTTGTCTTTTATAATAAGAATATGTATTTTGGACGTATAAGATGTGTATTTTAATAATAAAAGGAATGACGAATGAGTGTATTGAAAACAATACCGAGACGAAGCTTCATACATAAATAAATAAAAAAATTAACCAGTTGAAAATACTTGGTAATAGAACGTGAAATTCACCCACATAGTTGAAAATAAATATTTATTAGTTTTATTTTCACATTGCCAATACATGTGGAAGTATGGCGTCTGCGGCAAAAATTTCAATATTTTTGTTCTCGCTTAAACGTCGTAAAAAGTGTAAAAACATAGAAAACATGATTGGGAACGAAAATTTTTTGTGTCCGTCTGTCTGTATCTCTGTCTGTAGCCACGATAACTTTAGAACGAATTGAGATATTGTCTACAAATTTGGTAGGTATACAGCTAGCACCCGACAAACAAACGGTTCGGATTATTTTTGGGTAAAATCGATTTGTGGGGTAGGGGATGAATGCAGAATGATTTGGTGAAAATTGTCATTTTTTCGTTAAAACTCTGGTAATATAACGTTTTAGGGTTTGTTTATTAGAGCACTTTTAATCCCATCAAACATATGGTATTCTGTGCTGAAATTAAATACCGGCACAATGTTCTATATATTAATACTCTACGTAGAAAATATAATTTTCTTACGAGCCGTTTACAGTAATTTTAGCTGCTGGCGGAAAACCATGTTAAAAAATGTTTGGCCATAATTTTATTTATACCACCAATGTTATATATATTAATACTCATCTATGTTCAAAATATTATTTTTTTACGAGTTGTCTACAGTGTGATTGTTGTAATTTAAGGTTTCAAATTTTAGCTGCTGAGGAAAAACCATATTAAAAAAAATGTTTCTACAATATTTTATTTAGACCACAATGTTCTATATATTAGTACTTATCTACGTTTAAAATATTATTTTCTTATGAGCCGTCTACAGTTGGTTTGTTGTAATTGAAAGTATCAAAAATTAGCTGCTGGCAGAAAACCATGTTAAAAAAATGTTTAGCCAAAATTTTATTTATGCTATTAATACTCATCTACGTACGAAATCTTATTTTCTTACAAGCCGTCTACAGTGTGTTTGTTGTATTTTAAATTTTAGCTGCTGGCGGAAAACCATGTTAAAAAATGTTTGGCCAAATTTTTTTATACCATAATGTTCTAGATATTAATACTCATCTACTTTCAAAATATTATTTTTTTCCGAGCCATCTACAGTGTGTTTATTATAATTTAAAATTTCAAAATGTAATGGCTGGCAAAAAAACATGTAAAAAAATGTTTAGCAAAATGTTATTTACACCACAATGTTCTATATAGTAATACTCATCTATGTACAAAATATTATCATGTAAAAAAATGTTTAGCCAAAAATGTTCTTTATTAATACTTATCCACTTTCAAAATATTATTTTCTTACGAGCCGTCTACAGTTTGTTGTAATTTAAAGTTTCAAAATTTAGCAGCTGGCGGAAGACCATGTGCAAAAAATGTTTAGCCAAAATTATATTTATACCAAAATGAGAATACCTTTCACATGAGGTATCACAAGCCTACCCTTCCAATTTGAAAATTGTTCTAAGTATCACACTGAGGGAGTTAATTTTTACGCTAAGTGTAATTTAAAAAAAAATCTACCTATTTCAGGGTTTCTCATTATACATATATTAACTGATGAAATGAAATCATTCATTGCATATGGTCCTCACTGTATATTTATTGTAGGATCGTTAATATGTTTCTAAAGGCCCAAATGCGCGGTGATTTGGAGAAATGTTGGACCACTGTTTTGACAAATTTTTTTTTTAAGAAACTTATGTAATATTTTTTTAAGAAAATTTGCTATTATGTTAATTTTAAAAACAGTAAGAATGCTTTTGCTGTTATGCGTATAAAGATTCAGTATGTCTTGTTTTAATACGGTTAGTTGTCGTTTCTACAATATTTTGATAAAATAGGCAGGTATTTAATTTAATCCTTTTATTTGTGACTGATGCTTGGAATTTTAAATATTATTTTGCTTTGTCTTCCTTTGTTTCGAGAATTATTCAGTATCTTTTTCGGGTGTGTATACCAGGTATGTCTCAAAATATTATTTACGTTTTTAGTATTCAGAATCAAAACTTTTAGAACATGCAGTTAATAATGGGTGAAGATAGTACTTCCATTTCTTTGATTTAAAATAATTGAATAACAGCCTTTCTGTTTGCATAACCACTGTCATAATTATGATAATAATTATCTAACTATAAATGCTTTAAAAAGTACTACTGAGAATGCTGAGAATTAGCTAATTAATAATGAAATTGCTAGAAGTCGGCCATTAGGGAAGCGAGGGTCATGCAGCAGGTAGCATTCCATTTCTTTGTTAATTTCATAGTTCATAGCATTTCACTTTTAGTCGCTAAAAAATGTAAGTGAAACTCAGTGACTGCCAGATTTGAGTTATAATGTAGGTAAAGTTGGTTTAATGTTTGATGAACCGTGCTGTTACAACCGTTCTG